>JAHQZX020000008.1:141135-240375 GCA_019804575.2 Pseudotulostoma volvatum | reverse complement strand
TGTCGCTAGAAGGAACTAACTAGATACTCATCAGAACTAAATCATGCCTGTCATACTCATTGGTACTCCGTCAACTTCGCCATCACTGCTCCCACGACAGCGACCGCGACCACGACCGCGACCACGACCGCGACCACGACCGCGAGAAGGCCCTTGGCTATTCCCCTGATTGGCTTCAAGTTTGGCTCTCCGACCGTGACCATTACCGCGACCTCGATAACGCTGCGTCCCCTGCGACAAGACTGCCTCGAAGACTGATAGATCTCACCGGACGCTAGTATTCGTACCTGTCGCTGCCTAGGTAGGCCGTGGGTTCATAACTCCAGAATATATAGACATAGATCCACAGGGGGACGCTCACGGCTGGGATAAAGGTGCCAATGTTGATGGAATTGGTCTGCAGAGAGTGGGAGCCGAGTATCTGAATGGCGTTTTAAGACGGGGATACATGGGATTCCAATGGTTCTTGCTGTAACTCCCGACTGGGAGATGATTGTTGTAGGTCGCGTAGACCTTCCGTAGTGCATACTGAGAAATCTTTGTGACTACATCACGGAACAAAGGAATCAAAAGGTTTACCGGCTTTGAAATCCTCTAATCATCACGCTGTTTGCTTGATACGAGTATGTTGGTAAGTTATCGTGCGCTTAAACGATTGTACAGCCGTCAAGAGGTCGTTAGTAGATACACCAAGATTCTTCTTCAACATCCAATGCATCCCTTCGTAGCGTGAGGTAGCGCTCTTGCCAAAGTGCTTGTAGAAGTTAGTGTAACGCTGGTAAAAGCTTCCTTGCTGTATTGTCTCTCAGCCATTCCTCCTTAAGATAGTTAACAACCTCGCGGAAGACCTCGCTGCTATACTCTCGTTTAAAGCGATCCCAGCTCTGGTCTTTCTCTTCGATCGATGCTAAAGCAGTGACTGCTACTTCATGGACACTAAACTTAGTTAAGTTAGAGGCGTGGCAGGAAGGAAGTTGGTGTGGCTATACCACAGCCCTGTATTTATTGTGTCTAACCTACTAATAACATCTATGACAGAGCTAACTTAGTATCTAACCTTCTTAGACCTTTCAAGTTGCTATCCTTAAGTTCTTGTATCGTGAAGTCATCCTGTGTCCGGATTAAGTCTTGGCATGGAAGATACATAAGTACTGTGGTTGAAGGCTACATTATATCCACCCAACGATATTAAAGTAATATATAAATGGATTCAGAAAGAGATCCCTTACTCCGTTACGGCTCCATAAAGTGGAATCGGTATCTTTTTGCACAGATTAGTACCATAAACCTATGGACATGACGTAAACCAACTAATTAGTAATATATTCCATACTAGTACCTAAGTCGGGATAACCGGATCAATGAAACGTAACTTCAACCGAATAACTTGTGCAGAAAAAGTCACGTCTGAGAATTGTATCCTGTTAGCAAACCATACCACGCTAGAATCACTAGTATCATGTGACCGCAGCAAAAATTTTTTCAGGAAAACGGGAAAAGAGCCAATAATAACCTGACAGTGGGGCTTCAAACTTTAATCTTGCACTCTTCGCTTGGCGAGTTATACTAATAATAACCTTCACTCAGGCGGTAAGTTACTAGCAGGCCACATTTCAAGGTTTGCATTACTCGGTGGTTATGTGGAACGACTGAGGTCACTGATATTACCACGTACCTACGTACTATACATGCTACCTAGGTACCTATAAACTTCATACTATATATACTAATAATGTACTCCTTGAGGCGGAGCGAATCGTGACCCGACTTTACCCTCCAATAGAATGATAACCGGAATCTTTAGGTAAACATGGCGCTTCCTAGAATTACGCAGCACTACTCCCGAAAGCGTCATAGGGTTCGGCACCACACCTTTATCAGCTATTGAATCTGGCCCATCCACGGAATATAGGTTATGAATTATTTCAGCACTATCTCTTTCAACATTCAAGCCAGCGTGGGGTTGTTATGGCGCGCGCCGCGGCTGTGTCTTATGATAACATTAATTCCTCTCACATTCGCTTTATATGGCGAATTTGCTTTCTCATAGGTATTCTTAAGACTTGATGTTTTGCATGTATAATGAGCTAAAAGGATGGTATATAATTTTATCACGTGATCCATGACTAAGCAAGATCAAATATCCGCTACGCCTCAAGGAGTGCCCTTTTTCCGCCACAGACGTTCGGGCGTACACAAACCCATTTATTTTTTAGACATGTAATTTTTAATTAATTACTTCGTGAATATGAAGAGATTTAAAATATATCGCGGCCTGCCAAATTCACCTGGGGAGTAACAGTACTATGTATGTATGATACGAGAACTAGTGAGAACCGTGTATATAATATATTATATGGGAATCTATATAAAGAAAGATCAACTAGTCTCTCTACTAAGTTGGCCCCCGACCCCAAGCCTCAATTTAGTCACTACATAGAATCGACAAAGACCGCTGCCTGGTATGCACTTGGTCATCACTAAATTATGCGTGATACATAAAACCATTACTAATATATATATGTATTTCATGATTAATGACAAGTACTAGGATCTCGAACCATGCAACCGGACAGGACAGACCAGGTAACCGGACAGTAGTACCGGGTGGCAGACTTGGCACGGCACAACATGACAAGTATTGTTGTCTGTCCGGTTGCCTGGTTCCGGGACTTCATAACCATATATCGAGATTCTATCGGGACCACCGGCTACCGGCTGCTAGACCAAGGGACTGAAGAAAGTGTTTACTGTAAATACCTAACTGAAATAGGTAAGTATTAATAATAAATATTCCGCCTTCCATCGTCCTGTCTACTTACCTGCTGTCTTGTCTTGCTGCGCAGCGTCCTCAGCCTGATGATCTCGATTGGGGTTCTACGATAGTTCTTTCAACCCATATTCCTAATAGCAACTATCTCTTGCAAGTGATTCAGCCGCATCCCGCATCCTATTCCACATAGCTTTTAAATTTGTCGCATCCGTCCCCTCCCGGCCGACAGTCCGTGAGATTCCATGTCTGCTGCTCAACACCGTTGGTCACGTATTCCTGCGCACCGCTCGACAGGTTATTGTTTGTTTACAAGTAACTTGAATTGATTAACGACTGTTTGCGTGGTCGGGATCCCGGCTCCCCAGGTCGGATGTATGCTCGATTCCCCAAGACGACAAGTGCAGTCACCATCGTCTTCTCCTCTCACTTTGCGTCCCCCACATTTATGATTTCATCAGTGACGCTTGGCCTCAAATGGCTTTAAGTCAGTCGTCTGGAGATGGAGGCGAGAATGGCAGCGAGGGTAATGACCTTGACGCAAAACAGGTTCACACTTGGAAGCCGACCAAGCGTCAACGATGGGCAACTCAGCGGGTCACTGGGACTGGTGGCCTGCGAAAACGCGTTTCTATCATCAATCGCTTTCACAAGCGAGGTACCTCGAGGGATGAGAAAAGGAAATCGGGTGCCAGTACGTTACCCACGATCGATGAGGGAATAGACGACAATGTCGATGAACGGGCAGAACCGAGGAGAATTTACTGCAATATTCCAATCCCCGAACCTCAAAACAACGAGGACGATTATCAGAGGCCTAGCTATCCGAGAAACAAAATCCGTACTTCCAAGTATACCCCTTTAACCTTCATCCCCAAGGATCTATGGTTACAATTCCATAACATCGCTAATATTTATTTCCTTTTCATAATCGTCCTCGGTGTTAGTGGCACCCTCTTTATTGTACTTTACAATCAACTAATAATATTCTTCTCTAGTGTTTCTCCATATTTGGCGCTAGCGACCCTGCTTTAAATGCTGTTCCTCTGATTGTTATCCTCATCGTGACTGGTGTGAAGGACGCTATCGAAGATTGGCGGCGTACGGTTTTAGACAATGAGCTGAACAACTCACCTGTCTACCGGTTGGTAGAGTGGAACAATGTGAACTCGACTACGGATAATGTGTCACTATGGCGTCGATTCAAGAAGGCGTGTACTCGTTCGATAGTTTTCATATACCAGAAAGCAAACTCGATCCGCCGCAAGGAAAAGGTAGTCATTATGAACGAGGAGAGACGCATCTCAATAGCCACATCACGCCCGTCAATATATTCTCATCGTGCATCATATTACTCTACACGCGGCGACGGTGGGTTTGATGAGAACGCTATCCAGATGGACCCTGTTCCTTTGACAGAATCCGATTCTCGGCTTTATCATCGACATAATTGGCCTCAAATGTCAAATGAACAAGGCGACAGTTTCCTCCACCCTGGTCTACCGATTGAAGAAACCGCCCCTTCGAGAAAAGCCGGGAACATCCTAGATAAGTGGAAACAAACCCCCGGGAAGGCGAGGTTTAAGCGGGATTATTGGAAGAATGTCCTCGTTGGAGACTTTGTTCGACTTTACAATGGAGATCAAATCCCAGCTGATGTCGTTATCCTCTCAACCTCGGACTCCGATGGTGCATGTTATGTTGAAACGAAGAATCTAGATGGAGAGACTAACCTTAAAGTTCGACAGGCTCTTCATTGTGGGGTAGAAGTCAAGCATGCCAGGGATTGCGAAAAGGCAGAATTCGTTATTGAAAGCGAACCACCTCACGCAAATTTATATACGCACAGCGGAGTGATTCAATGGTGGCAGCGTCAGGGGGACTCACCGAATTCTCCGAAGCAAGAGATGTTTGAGCCCATCACGATAAACAACATGCTCCTTCGGGGCTGCAGCCTGCAGAATACAGAATGGATCCTTGGTGTGGTAGTGTTCACGGGTGTGGAAACAAAGATAATGTTAAACTCTGGAACAACGCCTAGCAAGAGGCCCAAGCTTGCGAGAACCCTTAATTGGAATGTCATTTACAACTTCACAATCTTATTCGCCATGTGCCTAATATCTGGATTTGTGAATGGTTTCGCATGGGCTCAACCAAGTGCATCTCTGAACTATTTCGAATATGGTTCTTATGGCGGCTCTGCCCCGGTTGAGGGTGTTGTTGCCTTTTGGGCCGCCGTTATATTGTTTCAGAACCTTGTCCCGATCTCATTATACATCTCCCTCGAAATTATCCGGACCCTACAAGCCATTTTTATCTTCTTCGATCAGTTCATGTACTACGAGAAGTTGGGAATCGCCTGTATTCCGAAGTCGTGGAACATTTCGGATGATGTCGGACAGATCGAATACATTTTCTCCGACAAAACTGGGACCTTGACGCAAAATGTGATGGAGTTCAAGAAATGCACGATCAACGGGGTTTCTTATGGTGAAGCCTATACTGAAGCACAGCTTGGAATGCAGAGACACGAAGGCATTGTCAATGCAGATGATGAGGCGGCGAAGGCACACCAGAAGATTGCCGAAGCTCGAGTTAGAATGCTTCAGAAACTCCGAAAGCTCCATGACAACCCTTATCTCGATGATAAGAAATTAACGTTTGTAGCGCCCAACTTCGTGGCTGATCTTGAAGGACAATCTGGCATTGATCAAAGAAACGCTACGGAAAATTTCATGGTTGCACTCGCCGTCTGCCACACCGTTATCACCGAACGAATTCCTGGTGATCCCCCCCGCATTGAATTCAGGGCGCAGTCGCCTGACGAAGCAGCTTTGGTTGCTACTGCTCGGGACTGCGGTTTTACGGTCCTAGGAAGATCCGACGATGGCCTCATCGTAAACATCGCAGGAAAGGATCATATGTATACCGTCTTAAACATTCTTGAATTCAACTCCACAAGGAAAAGAATGAGTGCCATTGTCAGAATGCCGGACGGTAAGATTAAGCTCGTCTGCAAGGGAGCCGATAGCGTTATCTATTCCCGCCTAGCCAGAGGGAAACAGCAGGAACTCAGAAGGGTAACTGCTGAGCACTTGGAGACGTTTGCTAGAGAGGGTCTACGAACACTCTGTGTTGCCGAACGAGAGCTGAGCGAAGAACAATATCAGGCGTGGAGTATCCAACATGACCTTGCTGCGCGGGCTATTACCAGTCGGGAAGAAAAACTTGAGGAAGTCGCTAGCGCCATTGAACAAGAGCTAATGCTCCTTGGAGGAACCGCGATTGAAGACAGACTTCAGGATGGTGTCCCAGACACAATTTCCCTGCTCGCCGATGCTGGGATCAAGCTTTGGGTCTTGACAGGGGATAGGGTCGAAACAGCGATCAATATTGGCTTCTCTTGCAATCTCCTAACAAAAGACATGGATCTCATTGTTTTTAATATCCCAATGGACCAGCCAGATCTGGCAGCATCGGAATTAGACAACAAGCTGCTTTCGTTTGGCCTGACCGGGTCGGACGAGGAACTTATCGCTGCGCGTCAGGATCATCGCCCACCACCTCCCACACATGCCTTGGTAATCGATGGTGATACTCTGAAGTTGATGCTTGATGACCAGTTGAAACAAAGATTTTTACTATTGTGCAAGCGTTGCAAGGCGGTTCTATGCTGTCGCGTTACCCCGGCCCAGAAAGCAGCAGTTGTCCATATGGTGAAGAACGGGCTTAATGTCATGGCCCTTTCGATCGGTGATGGGGCTAATGATGTTGCCATGATCCAGGAAGCTGATGTTGGTGTCGGTATTGCCGGCGAGGAAGGTAGACAGGCGGTTATGTCGTCAGATTATGCAATTGGCCAATTCCGATTCCTCCAGAGACTTGTTCTCGTCCATGGAAGATGGTCGTATCGGCGGCTTGCGGAGGCGACGGCAAACTTCTTTTACAAGGTCAGTCGGCCGCAAATTTCCCAGTTCATCTTAGTAAAGTGGCTAATGAACTACAATAGAACTTGGTTTGGACTTTCGCCCTCTTTTGGTATTCAATATATAATAATTTCGACGGGTTGTATCTTTACGATTATACTTACATTGTCATGGTCAACGTTGTCTTCACATCACTTCCCGTTATTTTCATGGGAATCTTTGACCAGGATGTTGATGATAGAGTCTCACTTGCTGTTCCTCAACTTTACATGCGTGGTATTGAACAGATGGAGTGGTCGCAAACGAAATTCTGGTATGTTTCTGTCCCGTCTTTCCCTTTAGGGTAGCATTTGCTAGTCCTTGGTTGCTAGGCCTGCTAATTTAATGGCCGAAATGCAGGCTCTACATGCTGGACGGGCTTTTCCAATCTTTGATGTGTTTCTTCCTACCATATTGCCTGTTTGAAGTAGCCAGGTTTGAACGATCGGATGGCCTAAACATCAATGATCGCGAAAGAATCGGCATATTAGTTGGTTCTAGTGCTGTGATAGCAACCAATACCTATGTCCTATTGAATACTTTCCGTTGGGATTGGTTGACGGTGCTCATAAACGTGCTCAGCTCGCTCATGATCTTCTTTTGGACTGGAGTTTACTCAAGCACCACCAACGCGGAGCAGTTCTATCAAGCAGCACCAGAAGTGTACGGTGCCTTGGCTTTTTGGGTTGTTCTACTCATAACCGTTTCGTCATGTCTCCTTCCTCGTTTCGCTATAAAAGCTATACAAAAGGTTTTCTTCCCCCGGGATGTGGATATCATCCGCGAGCAAGTTATACAAGGCAAATTCAGATACCTGGAGAGACCCGAGGCATATGTACCTCCCGAGGCAGCTCCAAACAAATTAGGGACTGCTACGGGAAGTGGCATGTCGGCAAGCTCATCCGACCTAGGAAAGACGTTTGATACGGCTTTGAAACGAGATTCGCCCTTACCTGAAGATGAGAGACCAATCTATCCACCTTCAGTCGCACCTACCGCCACCACTCACGATCCCCGTAGCCGGAACGGCAGCAACGGGACTAACGACGCCGCAAGCCTTGATCTTGGCCATCCGCGTCAGCAGTCATTGGAGCAGTCGAGACCGTCGTGGGATCGGAAACGCTCTTCAATCAATAGTAGCGACTTCACATCAGCTACCATGTTGGCCCAGGTAGAGTCAACGCATCCAACGCCACAATATTTTTATGGTCCGCTTAAGAGCTCTAACGACACTCTTACAAATTCTGTATAGCCCCTGTTTGATTGTTCTTTCATGTTATTATTCTAGTCTATGTCCTGATGGCCTCATTCTTGTTCTTGGAGCTTGCAATCTGTGTTTCTATCTCCGAGAAACTATATTTCTCTGTCCAATTTTGCTATAACATATATAGAAGGCGTCTGGTGGGTATGCTGTCTGCACGGGTTGCTTGGCGCATGGTCTAACGCATTTTACCTTCTCTGATTTGTTGATTCCCATTACCTCTTTCTGTGTTAGATTGTTTACGCCTGGCACGGTTTCTTCTTGTCTTCCTCTGCTGTTCAGCCCACCAACATTCTCAGTTTGCGCCTTTCCCTCTAGCATGTCAGTCAACTTTTTTCTTCTATTCTCTTTGGATAAGATTAATCTGGCGGTCTTAAACCTATGGTATGGAGCGAAGGTGTTGCGGTTTCCTGTACTATAAAGTGTCCGTCAAGGCATATATCTTGACTAGAATAAGAGTATATTCTACGCTATGCATTGTATGTACTGTACATACGACATTGATGTGGGCTTCAAAGCAGTGACTCGGTAATATGAGTTGAAGTAGGATTTAAACTTGAAAAAAAAAACACGGCCGTAAAGTCATTCACGGTAACAAGTACAGGTGATGCTTTTGATAACATATATTATACTAGACTAGATGTTCAAAAAGTCCTCTTAAATTGTAATGTACGAAGCTATATAATGGACTAGGCCGCAATGTTGAGTATATACTCAATATTTCTATGACCTTTTGGCCGAGTGGTGTACCCGTATAAAGGCCTAGCGGGTGCGCATTACATAAATAGAGAAACCGAGGCTACACATGATTCTATGGTGGCGGACACTCAAAATCTATCACTTTACGGGGTTGACAACCCGACGCATCAACACCACACCATCACGAGGTAGTTCGAATACGAATTTATCCTGTGAAAGAAAATTGCTTGTGTTATAACACCGATCCATGTTTGAAAAAATAGGTACGGTAATTTAGGTGGGGTTGATACACTATCCCTATTCTGTAATGAGCTAGTGCTATCTTGGGTATAATCGCTGTATACGCCAGTCGAATTTAGGAAAGGCTTCCAGCCGTGTATATTACATGGATTGTAAGCCATCACCCTACCCGTGCCACCAGCATCATCACCAGGGAAATAGTCCCTGGATCCAGACCCTACTCCCTATCAGCATAGCTATATTTTTCTCATATAGCTAGTATAGCACGCAAGAATGGTACTATTGCCAACCTACGCCAAGGCACATCGATGGTATATAGTTGCAATTTTCCCTTGCGTGCCTTTTCAATGACACCAAAAGCATTCAATGCGATTAAGTTCACAATGGGACTTAGGGAATGCCCTCCACCTTTACCATTATCCGTTTTGAAAAACACGAAGAGCGCCGTCTGCATACACGAAGTGGCTCTTCGCATTATCGAGAAGATGAGTTGGTACCCCAAGTATAGTGCCCCTGCTATAAGAAGGGCCTTCTTTCTGACTCGCTTTAGAAGCAGCGAGCTATCCCGGTAACCCTCATCTCTCCCATATTTAAGTAATTCTGCCGCCTCAAGAGGGATACGTACAGCAGCTGAACGGTCCTGCCGCTCTTTTGGAAGGGACAGAATACTGAGGCGAGACTAAGGCAAGAGAAAATCCGAGACCATTATCCCCCTTCAGACTCCTGTTCCCTTTGGGCTGTAAAAACGTCTCCATCTCTACGATCCAAGCTCTGCGTCCATCATTCGCAGAGAATATACTCTCATCGTGGACGATAAGAATGATTGGTCTGCGACCTGGTCCACCAACGCAACAGTCTTCAGGCTACTCTTTTAGTATCATGGTTCCATCAGCTTTGAATTCCACGATGTAGGGTTGCATCTCGTGGATAGCCTGAAGGAATTCTACCACAACGTCTTCACGCTCATGCCTTTTATAAAACACCTTTCCTGACGTCTCTCCTAATTTCCGGAGCTACCGACGTGCGGTTCATGCTGTGATAAGATTGTATTTTCCTTCAGTTTCTTCATTGTGACTAAGATTAATCAATTACCTTGTTGATTTCCTCCCAAGTTTTTGAGGTCCGTACGGTGCTCTCAAATCTAATCGTTTACAAACTGAGCGAGCTTGTACGAGGTAAGGGCTACGTACTGTTAACTCATGCTTGCTGGAAACTTGATAAACTGATTATTGTTGCATAGAGTACTATGTTGAGTCCAGGCATAGATAAAAATAGTATGAAGGTTGGACGACCGGTAGTATGAAACCCTACCATCTCATCTCAGGAGAAAAGCATTATACCTGTAGCCACGGGACAACCGCCCAGTCAAGATCAACATAAGACCACTATTGATCTTTCTCCCACCTAATACTTTGCGCCAATTTACATTTTGAAACTCAGATAGTCACCTAATTACGTCTTCGTATCTATTTCAACCATGACTCGCCCGAAATATGTTTCAGCCACCGGAGAGAAGTCGCAGGACAAGCGCGTTAGAGATACCACAGAATTATTCCTTCACCTTCGCGATTCGCGGAACGAGACTATTCAAAAAGTTGCAAAGAGATATAGGGTTCCTTGGGGGAGGGAGTGATCGAGTTGGAGGAGCAGTACCACGAAAGAAGGCGATGGAGGACCGCCAAATATTGACATTATTTGAGGAGGACATTATCGAAAGCTATTGCCACACACTGTACGGATTGGGATGGCCTGCAAGGCTACATCAGATCCGGCGAATGGCAACCGAACTTTTAAGGGATAAAGGTTATACTCGAGATCTAGGAAAGAACTGGCATTTATCCTTCACCGTCATCCTGATCTCAAATGTATGGACCGTATTGCTGCCTAAGACCATGGAATATTCACTAGTCGGTTTAACCTGTTTCTTGAACAGAAAGAGAAATATCAGGCCCACGACGACGATATCTGTAATATGGACGAAAAGGGTGTCGCTCTTGGTGTTGCTGGTAAGCTTCTGGTGATAATACCAAAGAGAGAAAAGAAACCCCATACCCCTGGAGGTTCAGGGAACCGCGACTGGGAGACTGCAGCCGAAACATGCTCCTTGACATATGTTGCCTTCTTAGACAATTTTTAAGGGCACCAAGAACCTTGACAAATGGCATGGCGCTATGAAGAGAACTGGTCTCGCGCATAGTGGATACCATGGTTGTTTTGGCCCTTTAGCTCAAGTGTATAAGACGCCTATACCTTTGGAGCAACATACAATATCATTCTTAGAGATCTGGCATACTGCTCGAGAGAAAGCTTTGACTTTTGATAACATTACAAGTTCGTGGCAGAAGTGTAGAACACTTCAAAGAGAGCTAGGAAGGGACGCCCTCGACCGAGAAGTCGTATTATCTCGACTTCCTCCTGAAGTTTTACCGGGTTGGACTCCACCAAGTCGGATTTCACCGAGCTGGACTCCACCGGGTCGGATTTCACTGAGTTAATTTTCATCGAGCCGGGTTCAGGCTAGATAATCACATAATATATGTGTGCCAGTGCCTAGAGAGAGAGGCCTGGCAGGTTTCAATACACTTATTCCTAGACTGCTGAGTTTCCTATCGTAGAACTTCTCTCACCCCCGTCACTCATCCGTGCTCTCCAACTTCTCTCTTCCTGTTGAACAGCACGTTACAAGGAGGTCCTGTAAACCTACATGACCTTGATAAGACGCCGGGGAATGCTGCAGAAGCTCAGGCAGTGATATAAAGTGTTAAAAATGGAGAGCTTAATGATACTGATACTTTGGTTGCCCGAGTCGAAAATGACACGGTCCGCTAATCGAGACCTTGTTGACGCTGTGAAGGTGAGGAGAATACAGCAAGATCGAGAAGATGGTATTGATGGCTCATATGCCCGAGTTATGGGCCAAGAGGAGCTTTTACATCGAAAGGAATTTGGCAGGGGAAGAAGTTCGAGGCAGCTTGGAAGGAGTTTTCTCACGCGGGTTTTGCAGTGGTTTTCTCTTGCAATATTACTGCGAAAGATAGAGGTATAACAATGTCTTCAACTGCAAAACCAAAGACTCTATCTAAAGCGGAAAAGCCAGCTTCAAAAGCTCCTCGGGAGAACGTACTAAAGGTTGCAGCAGAGGCGCCTCTGACATAGCGAAATCAAGCTCCAATTGAAGCTGGAGTCGAAGCTCCAATAATAACACGGAGTGGGAAGGTCGGTAAAGAGAAGGATATGGGAATAGGCGAGGTGCAGGGCGTTCATTGGCGTCTTATTAGTTGCCCAGTTTATATGATCATAGAAATTTAGCTTCTTAAGGCAGTTCCCTACACTCCTATACTGTTTAAATCGACGCGGTATCCTCTTTGCCTTGAATGACAGGAATGACGAGGAATTGAGGTTCAACATACAGACATTATTAGTATTTTGGTTGGGCGGGCGGTTGTTATCAGAATGGTAGGACGCTTAGTCATCACACAATAAGTATTTAGCCGTGAAAATTCTGCAACCTTAGAAAATATCATTATCATTTCATCCCTGTTACGGTCACATACATACACCTCACTCGTAATACCAATATTTCCCTCATATTTCTAACAGTTGTCCTGTGACTACAGGTATTGAAGGTTTTAATGGTTTTAGGCCTGAGGCAGAACACGGGCAGCCTCACCCGAACTGTCCCAAATTGCGGGCGCTCATAACGCTTGTCTGGTACATTATCATGCTAATACCAATACTATAATAACTCGAGCCAGCACTAGGACTCCGGACTCACCGCATCAGTATTATTACAATACAGATTAGTAATCAGATCATAAGTGTCCGCCACCATAATGGCAATAATGAGCAGTAACGGTAGTAGTACAATTACATGTGGCTTAGGTTGAGTTAAATCATTACCTAATTTTAGACAAGTTCCTTTTCGCCTGTCTTGTTGGCCAATGAGGAGCTGGTGTTCTCAGTGACCAGGCGCCTTTTTCCCAGTTGCCTCTTACCTATTCATGGGGAAAGAAAGCATCCACCAAAATTGACTTACAATTTTAACATTTATGAACCCCTTTCCTTTTCTCCTACATGCCACCTGACTTGAAGAGTCGTAATCCGGGAGACGCCATTAGTGTTGATCAAGTGTCGCTTATTACCCTGCCCGACTTCCGGCTGGCCTTGATGATGAACTTGGTCTTGCCTCTTTTGCATCAGACGCTGGTAAGGTTATAGGTAGATTTCCACAGGTGTTTGGTGATGCCTCTGGCTATGGAATCTTTCCTGGTCTATATCCCAGCTTTTGACTACTTGTGAGGTGCCGTTCCTCTGCCATCGGTTTGAAAACAACCTCATCAAGATATGGAGTTCATGGATGCGGTTGGGTGAGTCTAGCATATCTCCGGTGATTTTCAGGAGACTCTCGTGCCCATCCTCTTTCACGGTCTCCTCTAACCACCGGGTTTCTTATTCTAGGGAGCTGCAGTCCCTTCCTGACAGAATCCACCTGCTGTGTCCGCGGCAAGACGATGATGACCATGTCCGATACGACGACCTAATAGAAGAGGGTGAAGCCGGTGAGGATGTCATGAAATTAGTTACGGAGGCAAAGGGTCGTAAAGAGAAATTCTTGTCGTGCATGCAGATCCTGGCTTTCAACCAAGACGGCGTCGAGGTGCTACAAGACTGGATTTGGCGCAAGCTTGACGATACTTTAGAGAAATGCGACCTTTGTATCAAGGAATACTATACGGGAAAGATTTGGCTCATGGAGAAACTGAAAGAGAATTATGATGATGAAGATATTGAGAAATTTGCTCGCATGCTTGATGACTGGGATGTCAAACGTATTACGAGGAATTTGACTATCGCGACGGATAAATTAAAGGCGATTTCCCCACAAGATGTTGGTCTCCACATTCTGGACCGGGCGTCTTTATTGTCAATATTCGAGACTTTGAGCTGTGAAGCCATGCTACGAAACCAGGACTTGCTGAGAACCTATTTCGACTTGCCTTTTAAGCTTATCCAGACCAAGCGGACATTGAAAGTCTCTGATTATATTCCTGCGGTGACCTATTTTCTTTTCGATCCGGATCAAACCCGCAGTTTCTGGGCCATTCACGCTTGGACTCGATATTCTCGTCCACCTACCACCCCTGAATTTGACTGGGCAATAAAAGAAGGGCTTCTTCGTGCTCTTGGGGGAGCTTCCCAGCAGTCCCCAGATATTGTTGTTGTGCAGAGACTGTGGCGTGGAATGCAACTCATTGTCAGACGACTGAATAGAGAGCAAATTACCCATAACTTGCGTGCTCTTGACATTGATGCCTGTCGGCTTTCTGTTGATCATCTTGCTCTACCTTCCCCGGGGTTGCGTTTTCTACTGAACACAATCCAAATTCTTCTAGAGAAGGCCCCCGGGGATTTTTGGGATGCAATGCAAACAATATCGCCTCAAGCCATAGTTGAACAGGTCTTCTACAACCCGCAATACGATGCCTTCGTTATGCAAACCGCAGAGAACGAGCATTTTGAGAAATCTGTTCTGAAGGATATGCTGTCTTGGATCAATCCTTTCATGTCTTCGCTTAAGGGTGCCCATCAACCTTCAGCATGCAGGTTCCTGGTTTTCCAGCTTCTTAACAGGTTTCAAGACGCGCGTTTTCCAAATATTTCTAGATATCACTGCTTCCGTACTGGTCTTACAGTACTTCTCCATACGCTACGTAGTTTCACAGATCATGAATCATCGAGGGGCTCCGTCGCACGCGTCGTACTGTCCGAAACCCTTGAGGTCGTCAGCGATAATATCAATAAGATCCTAAGACCCCCAGCGTATACAATTGACCAGGAGCAGCAGCGAGAAATAGCCTCATTATGCATGGATGTTATCAGGAACACCCTGGCTCTTGAATGCCAGTCTCTAAAGACGGATTACGAAGTCATTCTTCGACAAAAAACTCTCCAGCATGGTGTGAGTACATACTCACCCATCATTTGGGACTCTGTAATCCAGCATTTGAATCAAGATAATCGGGCCCTATCCACTGCGACCCTTCTCGGTATTCTCCCGCTTGTTGGTCTGGAGAAGTTTCCTACGAAGGCAGAAGAAAATCGGGAGAAAACGCATTTTAATGTCATTTACGCCCACCTTACCCGCCTTTCCTGTCAAATATTTGAGCGCTTGGCCGATTTCAACCCAGAACATTTGGATACCCTGTTCGCAAGCCAGGACACAAGTAGCGCTTTGATTTCTGCACTCTTCTCTGCTGATTTGAATACCTACCAAGCCGCTGTGGACCTCATCAAGAATGTCAGTGGACAGTCTGCTAGAAGAGATGCTATCTTCCACCTTCTACAATCTTTTTTCATAACCACTATGTACGGTCTCAGTTGGTCATTCCGCCGCATATCTAATATGAAAACTTTTGCCTCGGCACCAAGGATGATTCACACCGGCACGGATATTGTGGATATCCTTTGTGACCCACAAACCGGCATTCTTCGAACTCGCAAGCTTGCTGATCGTAGGGAAGCCTTTGCAATCCAGAAGCTCTGGGAGTATCAATGGCAGGCACTGACAACTATATTCGACGAAACTGAGTCATGGCATCTTAGGGGAAATGACAAGAGCGTCATGTTAGAATTCTGTCGGGATACGATACAGTTGGCCAATCATCTTTTCGACCAATACAGTATCTTCTTAAGTGCCGTTGCTGACACTGAGCCCGGTCAAGACAAGGCTGCTCGCGAGAATTTACTCAAGTCGCCTACGGCAACGATGAGCGGGATGGTCAAATGGCTGAGGTTGAAGGATGAATATCTGGCTACAACCTTAGTCGGACTTGTTGCGAAGCTTCTCCGGCGGCTGGGCGAACTCAATGTGACAACAGTCAAGGAAGACGCTCTCAATTTCATTGAGGGAGTCGCGGCCAAATCTACGGTGAAAACAATCTTAACGCTACAGGAGAAAGCCGAGCTTGTCAGAGCGCTAGAGGCCTATTATAAAAGGCCAATCGTGACCGCTTCTACCGCAGCTCTAAAGAGACAGAGCATGATTACAGCCTTCGCGAAGCCGATAGATGTTTCAGGCACATCTACACCGTCCAAAATTACTAGTGAGGATGAACTTGATGATGGGAGTGTTCAGGATGAAACATTACTGCAATTGTCAAAGTCTGTGGAATTGAACAAGGCCCGACTTGCGACTCAGGCGCAGAAGAGAATGGATGCTACTTCGAAGGCAACGTTAACGACTGCTAAACCAATGAAAGCGCTAGCACAACCCAGTGCTAGTGTCGAAACCTTCCGTGAGAAACGCGAAAGAGAAAAGGAGGCAAAGAGAAAGCGTGACCTGGCTGAACTTGTGCGACTGAAGAAGAACGTCCCCCTGCGTGGTGTTGCGGAACAGACAGTAGGACAAGGATATGGGATCAATGGAATCGGCGTGAAGGGCAAGGACCATACTCCTATTGAGAGTATGATGGTTTCATCCGGTTCCGAGTCCGAGTCTGAAAGCGAAGACGAACTTGATAGAGAGCTTTTCGGAAAGAAAGCAAGGTCTCAACCAGACGCGGTGAGGGAATACGAGGAAAGTAAGAAACGCTCGCTCAAGCACCAGGCGCCCGTTAAGAAGATCAAGCAGTTGCGCTCCGCGAAAGACATGCGGGCTCGATTAGCACCGGATCTCTCGAATTTGCACAGAACTCTGCTGAACTGGGATTTCTTCGCAACTGGTGATCTGCCTCCCAACTCGGATCGTACGGATTACACCTTAGTCTCAAACACATTTAGAGATCCCATCGAATATCAAAGAACTTTTGAGCCACTTCTGATTTTGGAAGCGTGGCAAGGGTTTCAGTCCGCAAAGGAAGATTATACCTTCAAACCATTTGAAATTAAGATCGCCAGCCGTTTATCAGTTGACTCATTCGTCGAGGTTAGCACCGTGATGCAAATCACAGATATCAAGGAATTTGGTCTTGGAGAAGCGGACATTGTTCTGTTGTCAAAATCGGGGGATCCTGCGAATGACGCCACCGCGCAACATTGTCTCGCCAGAGTTTGGGGAATCAACAAGAAAAAGACTAACGTGGAGGTTTCTTACCGTGTCAATCCCGGTGCCCAAATCAATTCGTTGTTAGCACCTAGCGTAACAATCTGGGGAAGTCGGATTACGTCTTTGACACCATTGGAACGAGAATATGGAGCCCTTATGGCATTGCAATACTATGACCTCTGTGAGGAGGTAATTAAAGCCAAGCCCTCGCCGATTCTTAACTATTCTGGGGCAAGCCTAGGGCAGATCGCAGAAATCTATAAAGTGAACCCAGCGCAAGCGAAGGCGGTGAAATCCGCTTTAGAAAACGATGCATTCACCCTGATCCAGGGTCCGCCGGGTTCCGGGAAGACCAAGACCATTGTAGCTCTAATAGGGGCTCTCTTGACAAATTCATTCAACGATCAGGGCGTGGCGATCCCCCGGCCTAGTCAAGCGGCCCCCACGCGCACTACAACGTCGAAGAAACTCCTTATTTGTGCCCCGAGCAATGCCGCTGTTGATGAATTAGTCATGAGATTGAAAGGAGGTGTGAAAACCATGCAAGGCAGACATGAGAAACTGTCTGTGATCCGTTTAGGTCGCAGTGATGCCATCAATACGAACGTATTGGATGTCACCTTGGACGAGCTAGCAAATGCGCGATTAAATCAAGTTTCACGCAAGGATCCAGGGGAAAGAGATCTCCAGAAGATCTACATGGAGCATAAAGCTGCCGATACTGCCTTCAAGGAGACGCGAAGCAAACTTGATCAATGCCGGGTGCAGGGACAGCCCGTTCCCCCGGAGCTGGAAAAAGAATTCGAGCTGTTGAAAAAGAAAAAGCAGCAACTTAGCCAAGAGATTGATACTGCCAGAGATAAGAATCACTCCGCAGCCCGCGACGCCGAGCTTACTCGCCGTCGTATTCAGCAGGAGATCATTGATAGTGCCCATGTGATTTGCGCCACGCTTAGCGGAAGTGGTCATGAAATGTTCCAGAACCTAAGTATTGAATTTGAAACAGTGATCATTGATGAAGCCGCACAGTCGATCGAATTGAGCGCGCTTATCCCTCTCAAGTATGGGTGCTCCAAATGTATTCTTGTCGGAGACCCAAAGCAACTTCCCCCCACAGTCTTATCGAAGGAAGCTTCTCGTTTCCAGTACGAGCAGAGTTTATTCGTTAGGATGCAATCTAATTACCCTAAGGATGTGCATCTTCTGGATGTTCAGTATCGTATGCATCCTGAAATCAGTCGCTTCCCCAGTGCCGCCTTCTACGACGGCCGGCTACAAGACGGGCCCGATATGAGCAAACTCCGCTACCAACCGTGGCATCAAAGTGCACTTCTCAGCCCATACCGCTTTTTTGATGTGCAAGGGCTTCATCATAATGCCCCAAAGGGCCGCTCCCTAATCAATATTGCTGAGCTTCGCGTGGCTATGCAGCTTTACGAACGTCTGATCACCGACTTTGGACATTGTTACGATTTCACTGGCAAAATTGGTATTATTACTCCCTATAAGGGGCAGCTGAAGGAACTCAAGGCACAGTTTGCTGCTCGGTATGGTAATGACATATTCAATACTGTAGAATTTAACACCACCGATGCGTTTCAGGGTAGGGAAAGTGAGGTTATCATTTTCTCTTGTGTGCGAGCCAACCATAAAGGTATCGGTTTTTTGGCCGATATCCGTCGTATGAACGTAGGTCTAACTCGTGCCAAATCATCACTATGGGTTCTGGGGAACTCGGTGTCCTTAACTCAAGGAGAGTTCTGGAGGAAACTCGTCACAGATGCACGTGAACGGAATGTCTATACCGATGGGGACGTTCTCCAGATTCTTCAGCGACCGCAGTTTACCGGCTATAAGGATGTTGAGATGATTGATGCTGATGCGACCGTCCCCTTCGAAATAGAGCCTTCTTCCAGAGCTGTGTCGGCTTCCAGTAATGGTTCCATATTGGGGCCGCCTTCAACATCTATTCGACGTGGTTCACCAAACGGAATAGATTTAGCACCAGCATCTATGTCTGTATCTGCGAGAAATACTCCATCCATATCACTACCTGATGGCCCGTCAGGTGGGCCTACTGGTCTCGATGAGAACCGGATGTGTGCAACTTGCGGCAGTTATTCCCACATGACGCACCATTGTGACAATGTTGAAGCAAAAGAGGCTAGTCGGGGCATCTGTTATCGATGTGGAAGTTCTGGCCATACCAAGGCAAATTGCACATCAGAGCGCTGTAGGGAGTGCGGCGAAATTGGACATATGTCCTTCGTATGTAAGTCCGCGAGGACTCTCTCTCGGAAAGAGAAGGAGAAGATTGCCCGAGAAGAGCGTCATCGCAACCAGTCTCAGAAGCAAAGAATGGAGCGCCAGAAGCAAAAACAGCTTGGAGGTCACGACCCGAAGGTTCCTGTCATCCAAGTTACAACTAAGTCACCACCCCCTGAAGGCCGGACATCCGAACAGACAAAAGCTGATAGTCATGGCTTCGGAAAACGAAAGCGCACGCAGTCCCCTCCGACTGAAGTCGTCAAGAAAGCGAAGGAGGTAAACCTAGAAGTCCGTAGTAAACCGGGGACCTCAAACAGCTCTAGACGAAAACTCGATACGCAAGCTCCTCTACTTACTACAGTAAGTCTTTTCTTCTAGCTCGATTGCGACGCTCCTCGAGGACCCTGTTGACCCCATCATAGGACCTTGTCAGGCCGTCACGTGACAGCCCAGCTTACCAACCCATCATCCACGAACAGTCACCAACTAGCTCGTCAAAACACCCTAAGGTTTGTGACGAGGTTGATGTATCTAGACCAGCATGAGTGCTAATAACCTACTTTAGTTACCCTCACAAGCGCCACCGCCCTTCGTGAGACCCGGGGTACGACCCCCACCTCCAATTCGCCGAAAAAAAGAGGTAGATCCTTTTATCAGACCCAAGAGGAGATAATCTTCAATTTAATTGTTGATTATGTGACGCATTCAAGAATTACTAATGCATATTATTTTCCCCCTGTTTTCTACTTGTCAGGTTTAACTATAGATGCTATCACCCTTACATCACCGGTTCGCAACTTGGCCTGTTGGGCTGTTTTCTCCCCTGTTAAATTCATTTATTCTCTACTCTAGCAACATCACAAATCATTCATTGATGGCGCTCTCATCTAGGCGTCCAGGCCAAATCATCTAATTTATTTGGGCTAGGGCATTTGGGTGGCACTCTTCCCTTTTTTTATGCCCTCTCCACTAGAAAGAAAGACAGGAAATGCACAAAAGGCTTCTTATTTAAAGGATTCCAAGTGCATTTCGGCCGTCACTGAAGTGTTCAATGTTTATATTCTTGGCTCTAGGTAATTCTATGGATAACAGCTTCCCTGCCGGACAAACAGCTATCAGTGATGAGGCTTCGCCCTACAGCATCCCCTACAAATTCATCTTGGATCTTGTATCCCTTTGCTAGTTTGCCCTTGTGCAACATATTATGTGGCTCTTCCTAATTTCTTGGTGATACATGACAATATACCCCGACTCTTAACCATAAATCAATCATGGATTGATTTCCCTACCTAAATCACTTTAAATACTTCCTACAGAACTATGTCTTGGATAAGATTCCGGTGCCCGGGGGAGGGCATTATCATTATGCCGTTATTTCATGGCACTCGATGCGACTATTTTAAGCCATGAAGCTAACCCAACGCACCGCTCCATACCTACATGTACATGTATATACATACATTTACCATCTAGCAAATCCTCGCGGAACATCATCAGGAACCATTTCTGCTCAGTTCAACGAGGTTAGTGTCACGGCTCACAAGCTGCCTATGGCACAACGTTAACACTGACTAAAGTCCAGCAGCCTTAGCGTAGGCGCGTAGGGTTCTGCTTGGGATCAAAAGCCCAATGTGGATAATATCAGGGGGAGATATATCACATCTTTCATAATTGCAGCCGGACTAAAAGAGGCATGGATACGGCTGGAGCAAGAAACTGTTTATAGCGCAGCCTAACTAATTATTAACGGGGTTGCTGTGACTACTAGTGTTATATAGCACTTGAGCTTCTATTAAACCATTATTGATATACAATCTTATTGCCCTAGTATGCGGTTAGATCCGCCACGCGCAGTCGCATAGCTGACTCCCCTCGCTTTGTGCACTGATTTATCTCGGGGGCTACTTAGGCCTTGTTTACTTCTCTTCACAAATCTTCGATTTCTGAGTACAGAATCTAGATGATATTTTCTCTCTAGGACCCTATCAGAACACGGGTGCAAGTAGTACCCTATTAACTCTCTAGATCACATGTTCGTATAACTATGTTTATGTTTCAACAATCATAATTCAATCTACAGGCCTACGTATCTCAATGTTAATGATGGCTCCCAAGGATTGAACTGAGGCAATACTACTGCATAGTATTTGCATTGGTTGACAATGAATACCAAAAAAAGCTTCCTGGCTCGATTTCAATCAACCGAAAGCGAAGAGGCTCTGTCCTGACCGCCCGACACATAGTATACTCGGGTGGCCATAGAAATGTGAAATGTTGAGCGTATGCTCAACACAGCGGCCCTTATATAGTGCCTTGCACTGTCTCTTTTCAAGCGATATCATGCACACTCGGAACCTCCACGCTTCGTCTCCTATGATCGAAGTCGAGAAAAAGTCCGGGACTATAGCTAGTGCCAGGATCAAAAATTCCGATTACCCATATGATAATGCTTAATCTTGTAGTGAACAGTTGGTGACAACTAGATTTACCCTTTCTGATAGTTGGTCTTGGGCGACATGGCGTTACATGTGGTTGAGTTTGATATTCTCTCCGACCGCCCACGGAACCGATTGTTATTGCCGGAAGAACGCTTCCCTTCAAGATGAGATTGTTGCAAATCACTAAACCCTTGCGTAAGGAGATCCTTCGCAGGGAAGATTGACCCGCAACGTCAAGAAGACGCCGAAAGACGGAACCGCTTGATCAACAAGCAGACTCAGCGGGAGAAGCGACTTCAGCCCACGTGTACCTATTCTATGGACCGCCGAGATGCTATGGATGAGGTAGCAAGAGCCTTGACTGCGAAATATGAGATTAGTACTCTTAAGGCTCCCAAGAAATCCCTGTTGTTTCCCCAAAATCGACCTTGCCCTGGTTGGTGCGCTAGCCCCGTTATGAAGAAGGGTACAGAATTGTTCACGACCAGTCTTCATGAGATAGAGCGGATAATTGAGAACAAGAACGAGTACTCTAAGACGACGACGAGGTGGTGTTAGAAAGCTCCCTCGCGATATCATAATTGGGTGGATGTTTTGTCAAAAAGAGCCTCAGATACATTACCACCTGATATCATGACATTGCGATCATAAAATAGAGCTGGAGAACGGAGCCTCACCAACGCGGCAGCAATTGGACATAGTCCACTCACCGTACAGGCAGTCAGCTGGTGGCTAGAATACGTAGCGGGAAAATACGGATGAGATGAGGAAGTGTGTATGATATGGAGCTATCATAGGCATTATTAGAGCTGACTAATATATATCTAACAGTACTGTATTGATTACCGAAGATTGAACGCAATCACTGGGAAGGATCGTTATCCACCGTCGATTGAGAATGCATAGTCTACAGACAACATTTTTCGGGCTCGACAACCTAGCTCGCGAAGCTAGACTTCAACTATGAAGTTAAGCATATTATGGTAGTATATATTCTGCCTAATGTGAAAGCGACACTGCTATTGAGGCCGGTGCCATAGGATCACAGAAGTAGAGACTACAGAACAGGTTGATCACAGCTGTTGCCTACTCCATAGCAACACCAGGTAGGTGAGTGGAAACAGCACACTTGTAACTCAAGCAATTCAGTCTACTGGGACATCTATATGTGCTTGTGCATTGCGGCTGCTATAGCTGTTGTCACTGCTTCATTGATCATTGACTGAATCTCAGCTTTAGTAGGATTGATTACGATTGAAGCCTGTGAGCGCGGAGGATCCTGATGCGGACATCGGGGAAGAACTTTCTTGAGGATGTTTGTTATTGGATCAAGAGGAGGATCCTCCGTAGGAGCTATATAAACCACACCGGCGGAATAGAGGGGAACGGTGATAATATCATAACAATCTTGAGGGATTCCTGCTTTCAGATAACCGAGTGCGCGGGATGGGGTTCTATGGGATGCAAAGCCTTTGAAAAAACGTGTCTTCCCGATCTCGAAACATCTTGTTTCCTGACAAGATGTTCCGGGTGACGGCACCATGAAAGGACCCAACGTCCGTGTCAAACTTGGTCTGTGGACTGCTTATGAAGATGGAACTATAACCGACGGACGGTGGTGTTTGTCGGTAATGTAGGAGATTTAAAGTAACTGTTGTTTGATGTAGATTCTATGTAACCATGATTAGATGTAATGAACTTACCTAACGGATGTGAGACACAATAGCTAGGAAAGTGAGAGTATTGAGGAAGCGGTTACTAAATGCTCCTACATCAGTAAACCACAGAAGAAGCATCATACGTATCATCATCTACCTTGGGTACTAATGTATACTACTATGGCAGTAGTAGCTGACTCCGTGAAGGGGAAGGTGGGTGGTCCGTGTTGAAGATATCACCAGCGCAGGCAGCGATATTCATGCAGTTGTGCGATCTACATGCGCAAGAAGCAAGCGATCAATTCTCCCACATTCGGTACATGGACATAGGTACTATCTATTAGCTAGCGTTCAAGTTGAAGTATTAGGAGTACTTGCTGGGGAGGTAATCTCGAATTTCTGGTTCAAAAGGAATGCTCCCGTTTCTAGCACTGAAGAAAACACCCACGCTTTAATACAGTCATTCATTTTTTATTTGTGTGATACATCACACAATAAAAGGTATGTGGTACATATGTAGAATACCTAATGCAATTTAATTAATGAAGGGAAAGTGGAAAGGTAAATTGAGGAAGCAATTGTAAGGAGTCAGAGATTCTAGCGAACATCCTATATTTAGCTGTCTTGATCCCCCCCTATTTCTCCGCTTGTAATTATAGGCTACTGCTAAGCTTCCAAGATGATTAATGACGGATATCTCCGTGAATTTTGGTGTTTGTTTGGATTAGTTATATTTAGTACGATGGCCACAGTGGCACGCCAGGAGCAATACCTCAAAATACCTATAGACGATAAAATTCTGGGGATCGAGAGGGTTTTGAAACAGCAACCGAAGTCAAGAAATATTTCAAAAGCGGTTTCTGATAAGAACTTTCTTCTAACCTTCAATCCAGCCACTCTTTCATAATAGAGGTAGGCACCGGGATCTTCGTCATCTTGATCAACCCTGCAACGAGATATTGTTATATGAGGTACTTTACATCTGGCTTGCCCGATTGGAACTGAGCATAAAGTCGGGCTGCTAAGGATTGCCATGTTGATCTTTCCCGGGGTTGTTCTGGTCATAGGAGTCAGCTTTACTAGTATTGTAGCAGGTGAAGTCACTACTTCCCTATATAATATTCTTAATTCTTTCAAAGCCCGCTGACGATGAGTGTTTCTATCATCTCGTCCAGGCCTGCAAATAACCTCTCCTAAACAAGGCGATGTCATCGATCCTTCACAACCTTTTATCATCACTTGGACCATCGGCTCCTCCCCTTACAACACCAATCTCTCGATATACCTCACTCAGCCTCCAGACTTCCGTCTGGGACTCCAAGAAGATCAGCCGGTTACCTCAATGGCCTTGATCGTATTTCAGCTTGGGGCATTCGTTTCAAATGGACAGGGTTACCAAGTGACTTTGGAATCGTACGATACCGACTATTTGCTAGCTACATCAGGGCAATTCTCTATGAGCAGCACGGGCGGGATGACAATGACATCCACGGCTGGTGCAACTGAACCATCCGGTTCAAACGATCATGCTCTTACAACAACAATAACTACAGCTGTCAGCATCGGAACCCCGCTAGTCACAACGACCTTTATATCGGCCATTCCTTCGCCTACTTCCACGGAGGTGGGACCAGGACCAGAAACAGCAGCATCACCGGCCGCCGTGTCTCGGGGGAATGACAATGGACTGACAGTGGGAGATAAAGTTGGCATAGGTATTGGTGTTTCTGGGGCATTTATTCTCCTCGTGGCTATCTTGCTCATTTGCTATCGGCGAAAAAATCGGAGGGGCGTTAGCGATAATGGACCTAATCCAAACCGGGAGTCCCAACTGGTGGTTGCAGAGGAACGAGAGGTGAAGGCTACTCCAGGTCCTCAAGAGATCAATGACCTTCCTCTGTTGCGGGAGCTGGCCGGGTATCCTTCCGGAGTATATGAATTGCCGGCTTGCCAAAGTAACACCTAGGCACAAGGAACGATCTTATCTTTTTCTATTTTGATCCGATATACAAGAATTCGACCTCTTGAATGTAATGTTAGTAGGTCTCCGGCCGGACTAAAAGAGTCTTTGACATCCTAATCTTGAATTTTACACATGTCTTATGAGTCGGCGTTTATCGATGTACTATTCAGTTATCACAGTAATGATCTGCTGTGGCAAAGAGAGAGTAGGGAATGGAAACGGTTCAAGAGGTAGATAAGAATCTGTCGACTGATGATATTTTTCATCAGGTTCACTGGGAAGGACTGTCAAATGGTGAGGAAGAGAGCGATATAAAGATCTCAGAGCCGGAGGATAATATCGGTGGTGAAGAGAAGGATGCGTTCGACAAATTTTTACCTGGCCATAGTCTGTCCCGGAACTCAGGGTCAACCTGGATGTAACCTCGCACTCAATGGAGGGTGCCGTGAGGCCGCGCTTCTTCAAGAACACAAGGGCTATCTCCAGGAAAAAGCAGAAGCTGCCGATCACGATGTTATATCCAAAATTTCACTGTGAACTCAACTTCACAGAGCAGCGTTGATGTGCAGCCAAATATTACGTTCGGGTACACTCTTCGTAGGGAGTTTATATATACCTATAGCTACTATAAATCACTTTTATAAGTTCTGTAGTAGGATCAAGGACAAGCATGGTACGCAAGCACTTATTGGTCATGATTATTTGGGTCGGAGATAGGTCAAAGACCGGTGGTAATTTTTTCATATCCTAACTAGTCATTACTAGTTACCTTAGTTCTTTAGACCCTCTGGGATTGGTTGTTGGAGGAAGCTGTCCCTAGGCAGGCCTATTACCCAGCAGAAATGTAGTAAAGCCGGAGGTTACTGTGTGGTGATTTTCTTGCTAGTGAAAGACACGATGGACGCCGCTGATTTTGCTGAGACGTTTTATAATGGGGGTCAAATGTAGGTTCACACCGCCTCTACAATTGATTGGGCAGCTGCGATGTGGCAGTATATTACATAGTATCTTATCATAGTTCCTATTCAAGGATATGGAAATGTGCGTTTTATACGCGTAGAAGTTTCTGTACCAAAAGATATAGAAACGCTTTGAAGTATCATCTTAGCTTCACCTCAGGGCAACTCAGCTTCGGAATGTTTAGTTAATTGCTCTATTAATGCTGGGATTTGTAGTCTGACTACTGTTGAATGAATTACAGCAAGGTGAAACGTTAAAAAACGCAGGGCACCTAGGGACACGCATAAAGGCCCGTGGATCGACTAGCGGTACACCACTTCCACAACTTTAACCAGGGACATGGGAGCTTAACTTCTCTTATCAAGTCGCTGGTCTGGCCTTTATTATGGCTATTACCTGTCGGACCGTGAGGCAAGAGTGTTTATAACTGCTTTTAAACATCTGTTCGGTACGCTGCAGCGTCAATACGATATCCAACCGAAGGTGGCCGAAGAGAGTTAAAGGTTATCTTGAGAGCATTGAGTTTATGAAAGCCGGGCATCTGCGCCATATACGGGAGAACAAATGATGGCGCATTGCGTATTCGCCCCCCCGTAGCCGTTAGAGCAGGTTTACCAGATAAACTTTGGTCAGGCATCTCTCATGCAGCAATTTACCTCTATAATCGAGCCCCAAATGCACATATAACTTGAAGTCCTCACCAGCATACGGATGCTTCCCATGCATTTATCACTCACAAAAGGTGGTGTAATTGTAAAGGGTGGAGAACCTCAAAGCCCACCCTAAGGTGTACGATTGCAAAGCATTTACCACAACTATCGACGCTGGGAATCAAGTTAACCGCCTGTAGCGTTTCAATTCCAAAGGCTGGATAAGTTATCTTGTTGGGTGCGATTCACAAACATTTATTGAATCTGGAATCCGAAGCTTTGCGAACGCACGATGCCACGTTCAACATTGGTTTCGATGGAAGAACGGAGGACGCGTAACAAACAATCTGGATAAGCTCTAGACCCTGGTCTCACGTATAGAAGCTCAAGAGACCAGTCAGCAGATTTGATAAGAGGATACTATCTTCATACAAAGATTTCATGATGATGACGCAGACGTGTTTGAACCCGGAAATTCCGGCGGGGTTCAACCACTAGATGCCGACAAATTTGAATATCTGACTCCCAAGTTCCACTTCGCAAGCAGCTCTTCGGGCAAGTACAAGTAGTGGGGTCGATACCTGTAGCTAATCTGGCAGCAGAGAGAGTTAGTAACTGGAAGGCAGCCCTTAACTTTAATGCTGTAGGCACCCGAGTTCAGGGAACCAAAACAGACAGGTCACTCTTGTCTGGTAATAATTCAATTCGACGTTCCTTGAGAGTGGAGTCTTTGAGAACTTGGTTCATGGGGGGGCCGGAGTGAGCAAAGTTCGGTCTTAGATAATAATAATAATAAGTGATTCTCTCTGTCAGGTCGCACTCAGCTACGGTTTCTTACCGCTCTCGTGCGGACTTCTCTTGACTTGTCAGGGTCACGCTCCACAACGGAATACCTCCCCGGATCCTTGTCAGGGGCACCCTCAGCTTCCTTCTTCATTCCCTTCTTTCACCCCGTGGCACACTGGCACTCTTCATCAACAAAAGTTGGCCTTTTCGCGTTGGATCGCTGATTCTTTGACGTGTAACTCTCCAAAGATCGTTCACTGTTCGGTGAGCGGGGAATTATTGTCGACTTGAAGATCCCTGCTTATATGTCCATCCACCGGACGGTAATCAGGGTATTCATAATTTTTTAAATTAGTGAGTTTGTAGTCGAACCAATAACACAAAGCACAGACAATTGCACAG
The DNA here is from genome assembly GCA_019804575.2 of Pseudotulostoma volvatum. Classification (NCBI taxonomy): domain Eukaryota; kingdom Fungi; phylum Ascomycota; class Eurotiomycetes; order Eurotiales; family Elaphomycetaceae; genus Pseudotulostoma; species Pseudotulostoma volvatum. The sequence goes on along the minus strand of JAHQZX020000008.1, from coordinate 212,271 downwards.
GGGTCCGCTATGCTCCCCTAAGCTTTACCAGTCACTTTATCTGAGTGGCGGCGGCCAGTGCCATAAAATACTTAAATGCATCAGAGAAATTAGAGAGCACATATTAATAAGTAAAGTTACGGTTTAGATTTGATTATAGGATGCCGGGAAGGTATGGTTGAAGCGGGTTGAAGATCACCTAATTTTGGCGAGGGAAAAAAATTTTTGACCCTACCAGATTTAGCCATGACCAATCTGTCATTATTTGGCTTATTCATATTTCTCGATACCTACAACTTGGAGTAGAAACATGATGATTATATCGCAAAAATCACTCGCAATGGTACTCGGCCTTTACCAAAGAACCGCTAATCAAGGCCAGCAATCTGCGATAGCTACCTCACCGCAAATGCTTGGTCCACCTTGGCGGGGTTCCTTATCATTTTAAAGCCTTTTAAAATGGATACCATGAAGGCCATGCAGTAGGTGGTGAATATGATGCTTTATCTCCATTTTTCGTTGAACATACTTGCTGACTCAGAGCGTATTATGCAGGGAGATATGGCGCGATATAGGAAGTTCTCCCTGCCATTGAATCCTTGCCGAAAGATGTCAAGACTTTTGGTGGACCAATACTCTTCTCAGGCTTCCGCAGCATTTCCTAGGAGCTACGTTAGGCACTGGGACCTGGTCTAAACAGCCTTCCAACTTGGATGGGAGAAGCTTGACAAATATTACTAGCCCGCCAACAAGTCATTAACTCATGTTGCTGCGATTCCACTACATCCAGAATACAAAATGGCGATGGATTGAAGGGTGGGAGCATCGCCCTAATTGGCAATGTAATGCGGATATGGCTATAAGGGCGTAATGGGCATGGTACGAGTCGAAGACGGTGGGGATCCTCTTGGCGCAGTTGATTCCAGCGGAATCGGCCGACTTGCTACAATTGGAATACCTATGGAAGGGGATTTCCGCCGAGTAGTCTGATGAGTATAATGCTTCAAAAGCTCCAATGTGGAAAGATAGATAATCCTTATCGCCTGCTGGTATGAGAAATATTTAATATGGTCTCATCTTTCAACCTTTGCACTGGACCTGTTTGAAATTTCGGCTATGAGTGGCGAACTCGAAAGGGTGTTCAGCAGTGTCAGAATGGTTGAACCTGGTCCGTGATTCACCGGGGGGGTCCAGAGTAGCAGGCACACTACACATACTTATGCTAGGCAGTGTGTTTAGTGTGAACTAGTGCGTATACAAAATTCCAAGTTCCAGGGTAGTGTGATGTACATAGTTTAACCCCCTGAAACTGCACCACAAGCACTATTCCCAAAGCGGGATACTTTAGGTGACCAATCCCAGATTCTATTGGCTGCTACTACTCCCCGGCCCCACCTCCCAAGTTGGCTATGCCTAGTGGCAGATTTTACCGACTTCCGGCATTTGCATGTCAATGTAAAGCTATGGGGTGTTTCAAATAAATATTTAAACGCTAGATAAAAGTATTCACTCTCGTAGAGAGAAATAGGATTAAGATACATACAGACATATCATCACCTAGAAAAAGTGATCTAGGTTTATCCAAATTTAATCTAGCCCGATAATGTATAAGTAAGCCACATATCCACAGCAGGCGGGCCAGCTCTGTCCATCCTATGGTCCGTCCGGAAGAACAATGGTGCTGACTAAGGGGAGGTGCGGAGTGGCATCAAAGCAGTCTAGCCTATTCGGGCGAATATAGCTATTTCCGACGAAAAGTGTTTTTCGGCATAGAACCCATCACTTTTTTATGGTTAAATTGGACGTTAGAATAGCCCAAATTTGGTTGCGTCTATAGTCGACCCGACCGTTACTTCAAGTTCTCCGCTAAAGTCCACACTTTGGCAAATTGGATGATACTATAAATGATACCATAAATGATAAGGTAGTATTGATCCCGCTTCTAATGTTAGTAACCGTGATCGCCCGGGGGCCAGAGGTCTCAAAAGCCGAGAGAATTAATCTGGTTCATAGATCCTGGAAGGTTGCGAGCGGGAAGCCATCTATATGTAAGAGGGCGGCTTGAACGTTTGGTTGCAAAAGTTGACTGTCGCCGAAGAGGATGCAGTTCGAGACTAGCTCTTGGAGATATCAAACTAGACCTGGTCTACTCGAATTGAACAGCTTCATGCAATGGCTGTTGAGCCTCTGACCGAGAATCGAGGCGGCACAAATGGTCTCGGTGTCCACTGGGCAAAACAGTTCCTCGACTAACTTCCAGATCTGAAATCGAGATTTGGACAACAGCTCCCAATCAAATAAGAATATTAAGAGAATGATTACTATTGCTATGGGTGCTATGCACTGAGACATCAAGCACAAGGCTTGGAAGGAGTAACTTGAAGTTAGTATTGTATAAATTCGGAGTTGGAGGAGAGTTAGAAAACCATTTAAGTTGTAAATCTACTTGATCGTTTTCTCTTTCTTTGATGAATATATAACTAAACATAAATACAAGAAGTTTGGGAATCCTTGTTAGAGCTTAGGGACCTAGGTAACAGATCTAGGCTGATCAGCTGCTCTCTTAACACTATGATAAATTAAGTTTAGAATCTATATTATTTTTGGAAATGGGTTGATAATTAGGTAGCTAACTCTAATCTTTATATGTAGGGGTTATGGAGTATATTATATAGTATATATATGCTAAACTAAGTGATTTTATCAGGCCTGGGAATTTGAAATAGAACTAGCCGACTGGGTTGTGCTAGGAGACCATTCAACCCGGAGATTAGAATAACAAAAAGCCCTATAAGGTTCGTGATGCCCTTGAATGCACGGCTTAATACACGAATCTACATGTCACTTCCGCAGATCATTTACCCAGGGTCCGATTGTCGGGAAGATGCTGGGTTTACCAAGCGACCAGAGCCAAAGAGATGACTGGCCGTCGGTCTTAGTACTGCATGTGTACGATACATGTTTGGAATGGTTGGTCAGATATGATGTTGGGTCTCTCAGGGAACCACAAGTAGCTGATTCAGACCTTGCTTGCTTGGACTTGGAACCTAGTCCGTAGATCATGGAGGTGCTTCTGTTTAACCCGGCTTCAACTCTATCTCCATACTGCAGAGGATGTGGATGAGGCTCACAGAGCTTCAAGACATCAACAGGTATGGTTTTGTCTTCGAAACAATGAACGGACGATCATAAGAGAACATCAAAGAAGAGGCCAGCAGCCCGTTAGTAGAGTACCTGAATGGTGAATTCTGACTAGCTGATTAATAAAATACTACTTAATTTGTCAAATCAGCGAGTCTTGCTCTGATACCTATCATATGCATACTATGTTTGAGATATCGGACGATCAAGCACGGACCTATCAGAGGTAAGCGGCTGAGCTAGAGTAACTTGATCGTCATACGATCTGACGGTGTAATATTATAAAGGTTGGGAGCTCGAACACATCAAATTGGCCGTCATAATAATAATCTGTACTATGCTAGCATCATGCGTACCTAATATGATAATAACTAGTAGCTAGTAGCTAGTAGCTAGTATAGTATCTTGATTGGAGGACTGCCCGAATTGGAATAATACGTTATCATATGACGATGATGGAAATAATGACCAAACATGCGGTGCGGTCCCGTCTTTTTAGGTTCGACAGCTTCAAGCCTGAAATCTTATTTGTTTGTTTTATACTACCAACCATCCTTACAGGTAGGTATGTATGATAGGTACCTATATGAATGTGTGTATGTATGCTTGTATGTATGCTTGTATGTATGTACATGTACATTAAATCGTTTTGCACGTTTTGGTTTACGATACCTCACCAGAATGCATAAAGATGCTCAAAGCTTGAGCCTTCTCAATATGATAAGTTGGCACAGTACTGGTTCACCTTAAGGACGTACATGACAGGGCTGAATATTAAAATCAATAGGTCATCGCTGATTACATCCCTTGAGGGATTAGCATGCTATTCTATATTTTATACTACTATTTGAATATTAGCATTGGCGCTGATATTATTTATGTGCTTGATCTGGTATCCAGCATAAACAGTATATAATAAGACGTGATAGATTTGCACAGTATGCATAAGAGCCTGTTAATTCGATTGACCATGGGGACCAATCACCCTATACGTCATCTTGCTTTTTGTTTTTGTCTCACCTGAGGTGTCTGTCATAATTAGTAAAAGACATGTTCTGCTCAAAGCTCTAGTTTCCTCCTTTTTTGGACACTGCAGTGATCTTAAAGATCTTCAAATAGTACTGAGTGATCAGCATAATACGCTGCTAATTCAAGCTGTCTATTGGTTCGGAAAAAAAAAAGAGCATCAGATCGATACCCCTTGATATATGTCCTGCGGCTCGCTTTCCCTTACTGAATTTTCGCTCAATGAATCTCAATAATAATCACAGATCCAACCATCCTTAGTTTATCATGCTCTTCAGGGCTGAATTCGCTAGTGATGGTATAGGGGGTTTAGTGGGGTCTGGACGGATTATGCCGATCTCTCGCACAAGCATCCGACTGGGCTGGTCCCTTACTTCGCGTTTAAGCGATGACCACCTCCCTCTGCCCGCTTGTGGACTATTTGCTGGGATGGCGGCCCCAATGCAATGGGTCGACACCGGATCGGGAAGTGGTATGGGCGCCGTGATTGGACCGACCGTGCAATGCCTGCACGGGTAGTTACTGGCTATATATGGATTCCCCTTCCGGGGAAATCTGTCCTATCCTAGCGCGGGATGATGTTGGATGGTGGAAAGACTGGGCCAACAGTCGGGGAGAAACCGACCGCTTCAGCTATTTAGCATCTTAGCCAGCTTCGGATATTACTCAGTTAATTCTTTTTATCTTTTGTTATTACCCGGATCTCGTAGGCGGGATACGACTCAGTCCAATCTTGCACCATGATTATAAGAGCTATTAGAAATAAATGGTCTACCCGCTAGGGAATGGGTGAAATGATGTAAGGATACTAGGTAGAATTATATAATAAAGATAGCATCCTTCTCGGGAGTGGAGGCCTTGGTAGGTTCACAAGATGCATAATCTGTAGGAAAAAAACATCTTGAAAGGCATCCCACCCTCTCCCTACATAAGGCAGCTATCCGATCCGACTAAACATTCGATATCGTGATTTGCATTATTGGCTCTCTTATAGAAGGCAGCAAAAAGGTGGCGTTTGGCTATGGTTTCTGCTGGGCTCGTTTAGCTAGGCCAGTCATTTCAATCACGACCAGGATCGTTTGCAGCAGCTCTCTCAGCCTTGGAAGTGATTACCTCAGTAGTCAAGTTTACGATTCAAGCTAATGAGGGGATGATTGAGAGCTGATATATATGAACACTGCTTTACTGTCGGGAGTCGAATCCAGCGGTGTGTGCATACATATGTATGTGTATTTCTCGATCAGAAACCAATCTTGCCTGTTGAGGCGTGAAGGCTGTGCAGGACACCTTCCCTTCCACTATACTTCTTTCTAATCCTTGCTTATATATATATTGGAAGGGGTCTCAATCATGCCGCACCTTGTTGGGAGTAAACCTCGGCCACGATCTGCAGGCAATCCTAAGCGACCCCTGCGGGATGAGAACATCTCGGAGTTGGTTCGTTTCTTTCAGACGGCGAATGATGATCTCGTTGACTCACTTCCTGCCTCAACACGCCCTGAAGGGACCTTCAGCCTTTTCAAAGTTGGTCATCGACGCCTCCGACAGCTTGCGCAATCCAAGGGCCACCAACGCCTCAAGGACAAGGCAGAGAGCCCGAATTCTTACTGTCCTTTTCCGGGCCTGAAAGTGGACGGGATTGACACTCCGGTGGCGCTGGCGAAGCGAGAATGGCTGCCATCCAGTAGGGGTGAAGGTGGGGATTCATTCGGAACTAGCTGCACCAAGCGAGGCGTTGAACTCAACGGCCCGTTACGGTTGGCCAGTGCTGTGGGGATAGGGGGAACCTTGTGTCCAGAAGAGGATCATCAGCGCCGGTTGGTCCTTAAACATAACGTGAACGATTGCGGATCACAGCGGGATTTCGGAGAGTTGGCTGCCATGGTAGAAGTTTCCCTTGCATTCCCCGACGACGAAGCAGATCCACCGCCAGTATACCAGCAGAGAGAACTAGTACAACCGGGCATGCCAAAAGAAATGGAGATGTGCGGAAATCGATTCTTACTGACGGAGAGGGATTCTCATCTATCGGCCCATACTAATAATGAGCCTAATACTAATAAGCCCTCAGCCTCAGCCTTAGTCAGAGAACAAGGGAAGGAAAGGGAGCAGATCTCCCGGTTGTCTTCCCTGGGTGCGGGTGGAGACCCTCAAGCTAGTGGCGTCGGCTCGACTCCTGATGATCCCACCCTTAAAGATAGCAATAACAACAACAACAACAACAACAACAACAGCAGCAGCAGCAGCAGCAGTAATGATCACGACAATAGTGACAGCAACAAGAGCAGCAGTAATAACGCCCGCAACGACAGAAGAAATGATGCAGACAGCCTGGCAATCTGGCTATGTACTACTGGCAACTGGGAGCACGGGGAAGGAGCTCTTCCCTATACCGATCCCAAAGACACGGTACAAATTCACCATCTAGATAAAACGGAAGCTTCCTACCCATGGCCTTATTTGAGGGCGACTGATACTATGGTAACTACGTCTGCCGGCTATGACAGGAATGAGGTCAAGAATTGCGATGATACCGAGCGCAGGAGCATTACTTCCCCTTTCCTGACTACCTCCACGACTATCACCAGCCACAAGGCTAGACCCATTCCACTAAAAGATGTCGTTGGAGACTTCCCTGTATCCCCGTCGTCTTTGACAAGCGGTACATCCTCACACCCAATGTCTAGGATTCCCTTGGTCGACAAAGTGGTGGATGAATCTTCACAAGGTATCATCATCGCTAGTGCTGGTGATGTCTCGCAATTGCACAGCTCCTCCCCATCACATATCCCGATACAGCCGATAGCAGTCACACCAATCCTGAGGGTCCAAAGGTCGGGTTCGGATATTGAGAAACACAAATCAACTGCTTTTAACCCTATAGAATCACAGGCTGCCCAAATAACCGATTCCGCTCCTCACCCACCTCCGACAAAGCCTTTACCTGCTCGGCCACATTTGGAGTCGGGAGATCACGCTACTCGGGATCAAATAGAAGGTTTGAAGCAGAGCAGCCAGCCAGAGCGTCTGATGCCCGGGTCCACAGGCCGCCTCGAAGTCGTTAGCATGGAGAAGCCGATTCGAGGACGGGATGACTCAACCCTCGATGGTCCGGGGCGGGCAAAACATCGGAAATGCCTCGCTTCACCGGTTTCGCTAGAACCACGCTCATGTCCCATGGAGGTGACTGATCATAAAGTGACTCAGCAAGGAGAACGGCCTAAGAGCCCGGGTCCCCCAGAGTTGGCCTCTGCGGATCTCCAAAAGATACGACGGGCCCGGTCGGAAAAGGTGCGTGCGCTTCGGATGAGAGACATCGTCGCCACGCAGGAGTGGGTTAGGGATAGGCATGATGGCAACCCAACAATCCTGCCCGATAGGAATACGGCTGCACTCAAAGATGACAGGACCCTCCTGTCTGATTCCCGAAATACTGGTCCCATGTCTGAACCAGAGAACTCCCAAAGGAATGCTTCGGCTCGCCTGGCCCCATCAATTCCATTGCCCGCTGATCCTCCAGTCAGCCGTCATCCTGTTTCTTATTATCGAAGAGCTACCGAATCAACCTCATCATCACCCCGATCTACCACCCATAGCGCCCCCGAGCCGTCCATATCTAGCGCAAATAGCACGCAAAGCATGAGTGTCGGGAATATCAACGTACGTCACGTAACAACCCCCAATAAAGCAACTCGTGGAGGGTCGAAGTCACGCCCCGCACGCTCTAAGTCCCCATCTCTTCCATCGTCCGATGATGATGGTTCCAGGATGCGCACACCATCAACTCGTGCGACCCAGCGAAGGAATGCCAGCCAGAAACGGGATGGTAACCAACAAGTATTCGCTGCCTCTAGCGCTGGAATTTCTCCATTAGGTCCACGATCGACTACGACCGGTGCTGCTGGCAAGGAGCACTCGCCCTCAGAATCGCAATGCTCCCGGAATATGGGGCGCGTAGGACCTGATCACGTTCGTCAGCTAGAAGCCCGTGTAACATTCCTCGAAAGGCAAAACAAGTTACTTCAAGCGGCTTTATTCACAGCGCTGGATATCGGACTCTCCTATAACGCAGATTGCATAGGGAGCGGTGCTCCCAGCAATATACCACCAGAACCTTATCTGGGTATTTCACCGCGCGGCACCAGAACAACCCGGTGTCCGAAAGATCCCGTGAAGATGGATGTTGATGAGATAGGGCTTGTACAGGAGTTGTTGAATGATAGAAGACGCTCATTACGCCTCGATCCCCAGGCAGCAACAAAGCGGGCCATCAGAAGCAGCGTCGAAATCAGGAATTCCCAGCGCGCTAGTCTAGAAGCGTTAGAGAAATTGATCAAAGATTATTCCCCATCTAGTGAGTCGGATGGGGAGTGAGATAGTCGTAACAGAACCTTTGCTCGCTGCAGGCCCAACATACTTTTGATAACCGTCATACACAGTATCTTCGGATCAGGATCTCAACTAAGACGTTAGCCGAAATGCGTCGCCTCGTGATCATACCCATCTAAGCACCTTACTCCCGTTTCATTTCTCGATCACCCCGAGTTTTCTCAAAAGTTGTTCATTCGTCTTACTCACCTCTTCAAGTCATAGTCGTTACCTTCTCTCGATTTTTCGGTATTCGTTCGGTTCCCTGTTTGTGCACTGACCCTCTCTTTGTGGAGTCGTCCACGCGGCGTTCTTATCCTTTGAAGCTCAACCCTGTATGTTAGTGGGAGTCTTGAACGGTCTATCTCTATTCCGACAGGGTATCTTATACGATGTATCCACACGTGATCTGCTTAAATTACATAAGTTAGAATGAAAATTTGACATGATCCATATCATTTTGTTACTATGATACTAATTAAACTTGCTATTATGATGATAATAATTGCTCTGCTTGTGCATGGATTAGTAGTATTACTAGTATACTACTAGTAACAGATGTAAACGAAGGAACTGGCGGCGCAGATCACATGACTATGACTACATTTGGTACCCGGAAGCAGATGTCAGATGTACTACTTACTGTACTAACTATCTGTACTATGATATGATACTGCGACATCCGATCGTGCCCACAGCCACTAACTTCTCTGCCTGCTACTATCATATCATACATCTCGTCGTCATCTAACTACCTAGTCGCTTTTATGACCATGTTTCTGTTGCGACTGTGACCTCGTCGCAGCTCCTTAATCCCTTTTGTCTCTTTGTAAGATTCCGATTGATTGACCAATCTGCGGTGGCGAGAATGCCGTCCATGATCACCAAAGCCGACAGGGAGGTCATTCGCAGATCTGTTCCCAAACCGACCACCAATATCCTCGCCGCCACCGTGGCCCGACTCTATGTCGCATATCCTAATCTCCATCAATGGGTTTATACGGGTTTGCAGGGTGCGGTAATCCTCGCTGATGACACCGTCGGTCATACGCTCTGGATCAAACTTGTCGATATCTCGGTAGGTGATACCCGAATCTCGACTGCTCCCGGATGATAAAGCTGAGAAAGAGGCTGCATGGGTAGCCAGCAGGTCGAGGTGTCCTCTGGGACCAGGAGATCTATGAGGGGTTTCCCTACCATCAAGATCGTACCTTTTTCCACACCTTCGAGCTCGAACAGTGCCCTGCCGGGTTATGCTTCGCAGATGACGGGGATGCTCAGCGATTTTTTAAGAAGCTGCAGGATCGGGATAATCTTGCGAGCAAAGAAACCAGGCAGTCAACCTTCTCATCTAACGGCCCCGCGAATATACCTATCGCCAATGGTAGAGGTGGGGGTCGTTCCCTATTTGGAAACTTGCTACATCGGGGAGCGACCATAAATTCCGCCCCGCCCCCGCCCTCGGTTCCTCCAACGGCTCCTGTTCGCACTGCCAGTCCCCTTCAGAAGGCCGCTCCTTTTGATACGGCCGATCCGTCATGGAAGGATCTGTTGGACGAATTATTGGCAATGGGGATTACCGAAGACCAAATCCGGGAGAATGAGGACTTCATTCGGTCCTACATTGAGCAGAAACAGGCAGATGGTGTGGGTGGGGATTCTGCGGCTCCGGCGGCTTCGGTGGAGGACCAAAGAAGGGCCAAGGCGCCCCCGCCTCCGCCTCCTCCCATAATTGCTGCACCTCCCCCCAGGGGAATCCCGATCAGCCCCCAGAACACTGGTAGTAACAGTGGTGGCCGACGGGCTGCCCCTCCGCCCCCTCCGCCTTCGCGGCGAGCGCGCCAGGAAGTATCTCCAGGTCCTTCAGAACCGGGCCGTGAGCCCACTCCATCGCCTCGGGACCCGTCCCCGCCACGCCCCAGATTTCGCGCTCCCCCCCCCATCGCGGATGCGGGTAAATTTGCCCATCTAATCGGCCCTGTCCCTCCTGTTCGGCAACGAGCGGCGTCGGGGTCAGCCCCTCCGCCTCCCCCACGGCCTCCTAAAGCGCCCTTGGATGATAACTCGCCGCCACGATTCTCGGTTTCTTTTATTCTTGGAGAGCGGAAGGTGTCCGCTCCTCCTGCGCCTCCTAGCCGCAGCCTGGGACACGCTCCTCCTCCACCTCCACCCCGTGAACCCAGTCCTCAAACTGCACCACAGTTGCCGCCCAAGACCCCAACCACAGCTTCTTCCATTGCTGTCTCGCCGCTTCCACCTGCAAGAGGCTTAGTGCAACCTCCACCGCCTCCCCCATCAGCATCACGTCCTCCCGTTGTACCCATACCACCGCTACCGTCTCCTCAGGACCTTCCACCCCATCCCCCACCACCCCCACCCGCTACATCTATCATCCCTCCCCCACCCCCGCCGCCACCACCGACAACATCTACTATCCCTCCACCTCCACCTCCACCTCCACTTCCTACTTCTGGGGTCCCTCTTCCGCCCCCACCGCCAGTTGCCAGTGTATCCCCTTCCCTTCTAGCCCCCGGTGGTGCTGCGCCTCCCCTACCACAGCTCGGTGGAGGTAGAGATGACCTTCTGGCTGCTATCCGAGCCTCGGGGGGCAGGGGCGGCGGTACTCTACGGAAAGTCCAGGATTCGGAGAAGAAAGACCGTAGTGGTGCCATGGTCCCAGGTGGAACAAACGATGTGCCTGCAGTGACGGCACCGCCCGGAGGGGTTGCCGGCCCTCAAGGATTGGCTAGTGCATTTCAAGACGCGCTGGCGAAACGAAAACAGAAAGTCAGTGGTAGTGGTAAGATTCCCTTCCTTTCCGTACAGCACTTCACTCTGTTTGCGAGCTAACTAAAATTATCTCTTAGATGACGAAAGGGATGAGGACGACGACTGGTGATTGACTTCCCTAGACCCGATGCCTTCTCATTACGTGTTGCAATCGATACCATTTTTCACTCGGAATTTGATGGCGCCAGTTTTTGGAGGGCGTGCAGCATTAGCTGAGCTTATTGCTTTGTTGGGTACTCTTCCCATGGATATATATTTTCCTTTCCCTCTGTTTATTGTAAGAACTTGCTTTGAGTCGATCAAATTGCTTGTACGTATGGTAGGTTAACGTAGGCTATCTTCGGGAATAGCATGCTTGCATGTTTATTTTCACATTTTGTGGGCGACGAATCAAAAGGTCTAGAATAAAAGGGAATCATTAAAGAGAGTCAAACTGTGATAATAATATAAACTATAGGGTACTTTTTTTATTTAATAAGCTACTAATGATATCACATAGATCTGTATGTAGTTAGTAAGTGATATATTGGTTATTAATTATAGTATGATGTCGATAACTTCGCACGGAGTGACGTTATTCCATTCCGTAGCTTGAGAAACTTTTGGTCACTTGACATCGAGAAATCTTCAATTTCATACCGCACGCTTCCCAATGCGCCTACAGTTCCAGAAGCCTCTAGAGGGCTGGGTAGAGCAATGTCGGTCTTATCCTCTTTAAAGCCGATCGTCCCATCCGCCTCTTTACTTCGATTCTTACGATCCCAATCCGACTTACTATGCTTCTTCACCGCCAATCCTTCTTCCTCTCGTGGCACCTGGTCATCCTCTCCCGGGGACGTATCGTGGCGTCGAAATTCTCGCCATAATAGCTTGGAAATACGAGGAGCATCAGCGTCCAACTGGAAACACCTAGACTCTGTTATGTGCCGGGCGCAGTTGGAAGCTTCACTGATGCCGCTTCCGTTGATGTCGTCCAAGGGGTGGAAATCACGCCTCACTGCGTCCGGCCAGTCTAATGCATCCAATGTATTCTCGTCCCCATCTCTTTTCTCACCCAAATCTTCTCGAAGTGGGTCCACAAAGGGTCGGCCGTGGCTGCGCCGCTTGCTGGATTTAAAGGGCCTGACGGGGGGGAATTATGTCTCCTTTCCTCCTGCCCCCACCACTACGTTCATTGATGATGGTACGGAAGGGAATCTCTTCAATCTGGAACGAACCCTCGCCGCAAAAACGCCAAATGAGCCCCGCCTGCGATGCACGGAGTTTGATGGCAATGGAAATGTAACTCTTGTCAATGGTGAATACCGGAAAAGTGAGCTGATTGCGAAGGTTAGTGTACTCGAGAGAAACTCTCCTTTGCAACTTTATCTTCTCCAAACGGGCAAATGAAGTTGATTGACTTGGATCCTTGGTCTTGTGGATACAGTACGGCCTGCTACCCCGAGATCTCCGTAAGATCGACTCTTCAGTCCTACCTCACATTCTCGTGAGGCCCCAAGCGATTCTCATCAGTCTTCTTCACCTTCGTGTTCTCATCAAGGCGGATAGAGTCCTTGTTTTTGATGTCTACGGATCTGCAGATTCTTATACTCAATCTATCTTCATGTACGATCTCGAAGGGAAGCTACGACAGAAGCAGGCACAAACAGCTGGTGCGCTGCCTTATGAATTCCGTGCCCTGGAGGCAGTCTTAATTAGCGTAACGAGCGGTCTGGAGAGCGAATTTGAAAGCGTTAGGGAGCCGGTCGTGCGCGTTTTACGGGCTTTGGAGGAAGACATTGACAGAGACAAGCTGAGGCATCTTCTGGTTTATTCCAAAAAGCTGGGAAGCTTTGAACAGAAGGCAAGGCTGGTGCGAGACGCCATTGACGATCTTCTGGAGGCTGATGATGATCTTACTGCAATGTACCTCACCGAGACGACTAAGGGTATCCAGCGTGCCGAGAATGACCACCAGGAGGTGGAAATGCTATTGGAATCGTATCATAAAGTCTGTGACGAGATCGTTCAAGCTAGCGGAAACTTGGTGACAGGGATCCGCAATACAGAGGAGGTGTACGTTTCTCTTCACTCATCGCGTCACTATTTCACTATTTGCGCTCGCGCGACTGAAATTCTAATCCTAACTGTTACGAGCAGGGTCAAGGCCATTCTGGATGCCAATCGCAATTCTCTGATGCTTCTTGACCTGAAATTTAGCATTGGCACATTGGGTTTAGCGACAGGGACTTTGATATCAGCCTTATATGGTATGAACCTCAAGAACTTCATCGAGGAATCTGATCTCGGCTTTGGTGCCATCTCTGCGGTAACAGTTGCATTCACTGCTTCTGTATGCTTCTACGGGCTCATTAAATTGCGAAAAGTGCAGCGCGTTCGGATGTGGGCAGAGGGAGGCGTGGGTGCCTCTGCTTTGACTCCTTTTCCTGTTCGGAAAGGCGCCCTCATTGGGAGTCATGGGAATTGGCAATCTGATAGCATCGACCACATATTAAGTGCTTTCCCTGGTGAAGGACGACTGGAAAGGATAAAAAGATTGAAAGACGGTGCTGTCGCCGCGGCGGCCGATACCAGTTTGGAAGCGCAACGAGCCGCACTGATAAGAGCTCAAGCCTTTGCCGGTCATTCAAAAAACAAATCGCTAACTAGGATACGAGGACATCTACAGGGGAATAATACTGCTGAGTGTGGAGCAGAAGTCAAAGCTTTTGCAGCCTCAAAGGTCTGAAGCAGGTGTAAGTTTTCTGACCATAGACATAAATCGCCGTACAAGTAAATATATATCCCGAATGTGCACATGCAACTGCTATACGTGTCGCCGGCCGAAAAAGGGGGGATCGATTTGCATTTAATTTAACGTAGTTCTTCACTTTATCTTGTGGGAAACAATCTGCGCATGTAGCTTTTCAAGGCACGGCCATCGCACCAGGAACCTTCAATTACAATACTATTATCTACCGCTATGGCTTCCATTATCTCACAATATCGTAGTCATATTATTATCCCATCTCATCTCAATGGACAGAAGCAGTGGACAACCAATCAGTCAGCTATCTGGTCTTCTTGGTAGTTTTCGGTCTTCTCTTATGTACTAATAGGATATAGGATAGCAGTATGCACAGCCTTATCTTTAAAAAGAGTCTCAGTTCCCTCGATCCGGCCTGTTTTCTCTTGAGCCGTCTCCTTTAGGTCACCCAACAATCTGCTTTCCACCCTTTTTATCATGGTGTCTTTCTACGCTTAATTACTTTAAGTCGGGTACCTAGGTGATTCCCTCCAGAGTCCAAGGTTCTAGTAGATTTTCATCGGTCACCATGAGCAGGAATTGATAGTATGGCTCAGTTTCGATAATATACTATGCAGATGATAACTGGTCACCGTATAATCACATAAGAGGTATGTATTCCAGCCCAAGGTAAAGCGTGGATCTATACTAGATGAGGTTAACCACCAAGCTGCTTATTCACTTCAGGTTATGTATATAAACATGCTTCTCCGAGCAGCAGCACCCCTATGTTTGTCGGCGGACAGGTCCCCGAATCATAGAAACGAAGACATGGCAGACTCTCGGTAAGGTAATGCACCTAGGTATTGGACTAGCTATCACAGCTGTACTCTTACCACTATATATATATACTACTGAAAACCTATGAACTTGCTTAATCTTCTAAATACATCAACGTTTCCCTGCGAGGGTAAGTGTATGTAAGCTCTCACGGGAAATCGAGAATTCGAGGCCTTTTCCAGTGACCAAGGCGATGAGATGCGTCTCAGAAAAGAGGTCCATATTCCTACTGAACCTCATCGTACGCAATTGAAAAGCCCGGATCATCGAGACTTTCTTGACATTATATTGTAAGTGCCCAGCAGCCTTGCACCCATAAGGTAAGTTATCAAGGCCCGTAATCATGTGCGAATCGTGTTGCTACGGCATTACGAACTGGTCAACCTTTTCATTCTTACTCGGTGCTGGCAACGGTCAATAGGCCTGCCTGATTGAATCTAGGCCTGCCGTCAGGTCGACTAGTCAGGTCGACTAGTCAGGTTGCCTGCGCTACCTCAGGTAAGCCTGATTGGCCTGACTTCCAGACTCAGGTACTACGATCGGCTAACTATGTATTACATATGACATGGCTATCATTTCATTACACTACTGCAAGCACCGTTTCCAGCTTTAATCCAGTTAAGTCGCTAGTAATAACTTCATGTTCACTAGGGCGTTCTTTATAGCCAGTGGTAGAGTGCTAGACAATGTAGCGGATATAAAATTGGGCAACGGCCACTTGATACATCATATGTAGGGATGTAAAAACACTGGGTGAGGCGTTGGCAGTGGAGTCACCTCGGAAAATCAAGCCTTTTCCACCACAAACCGTCAGGAGTCAGGAAGCAAGCAACATATCTTTTAAGTAGTTACCGAGTAAAATCTCACAGTCAGATGTTTATTCCAAGCGTAATCCTTCAATAACCCCTATCAAATTCGGGGTATAGTGCTATCATTGTGTTAGTCCCCATATTATAATACTCGGTTCTCTCAATATCAGTCTGAGGCTCATTTACTTCATCCTGAGCCTTCTCGTACGTAAAGTTAATTCCATGGAGGACTCTCCGTAACGTACTATGTTGGCCTTCTCGGCCAACCTTCTATGCCCGCCCCTCCTCTTGCTGGTAAAGCTCTTGGAGAGGAACCAGAAATTTCTGCCACCGAATTAAATCTTCCCAGTCAACTTCATCGACAAAGTCTCGTCGAAGGTCGTAGGCATCCCTCTGATCAAGTCGTTTCCAAGCAAGCCTGGTAAAGGGTGATTGCAGCGCCCAGTTTAATCCCTAGCCAACTCTTAGTATTGTGGTTACTGCTGATATTAATACAAGCAACAGGAGCATACCACGAGAAATCATAGTCATTGATCACACTAGCTGTAATGCCCGCAATGTTAGTTCTAGATTTGGTGCCATACACTCCAGAAGCCTAGAAGGAGCGTATAAGCCTGTAGTTATCGTCAATGAAATGAGCACAAAACGCAATGTACCCATCACGATTGCCAGTACGCTACCCATCAAATGATATGTTGACCTTGCTCCACACCAGTGACACCTTATCCTTAATTTGTAACTTCCTTGAATTGAAGGAATCTAACACCCACTTCTTGATCGAATTGTGTAATGCTGGGAGAACCGCTTCGACCTCGGGTCGGCCAGAGATAAGAGGTTACCGGAACCGTGTGTCCTCAACAGCTGCAAAGCTGAGATCACAAGCAATATTCAGGTGGGAGGCGATCGATGAAGTGAATTTGGTGTCGAAGAGCTGCGAGCCGTAAGCCTTTTTTTGGTGACAACGCCTACACAGCCAAAGCTTCTTATAGCCTCTTGCTTCAATGTCGGTTCCATGCTAATAAACCCAGGAATCCTTTGCCCTTGTATTCAGTACCCTTTTATTCCGAGAACGGTACTGCACATCTTTGAGAAGCTGGTCACGAGACTCGAGAGGTCGTACTTCCAAAGACATCATTGCCTTCGAATTCATTACCCACTGCCCTGGGCTTTGACTGCTTGGAACAGGTGGTAAAGATGATTTTGAAGTTATAGTTGACATCGCTTGGTTAAAGCTTGAGAAGTACTTCAAGCTGACACAGTGCTCCCCACTTTATATTGCGTCTATCACTCTTCACCCTGCAAGGCGATTTGAATACTTCGAGGATAAGGGCGAGGCATCCAAATTACCTTCAAGAATCTTTTCCCAGAATATTGTAAAAAGACTCCAGCGTCGACCCTTTATACGACATTCAGCCCCCAAGTTAGCCAACTCAAAATCCTCCTACCTCGAGTACGATAATTTCCCCGCTGATTGCCTATCCGTCGGAGTCCAGGCATAGATAAAAATGGTAGGAAGGCCTGGACTACCGGTAGCTAAAACCCATCATAGCACTTACCGCTCACTATGTTAGCTCTTATTTCTTATTCTTACTATGTCGTTATTTTCGTCATCATTAATTATTATAGTCTTAACCATGTTTGATTCATTTTTTTATCATCATGTATAAAAGCGAGATATATATATCTCTCTGATCTATGATAATGAGACGAATCAGACTTCATCTTGAGTATATCGAGTACCTTGCCTTTCAACACGATACTATCTCATAGGTGTCGCGAGTAGAAGAAGGATACGGAGATCTTAGAGCTTGAGGGCTATTTAAGGTCTTTCGATTACCGGCTTGTAGTAGGGACGAAGGACCCACTTGTCTGGTGAAAGGAGTATGAGACTGATTTCACTATCCTTGCACGTATGGCTTTTGACCTATTTTCAATCCTTACGATGAGCAGTGAGGTGGAGCGGATCTTCTTAGCAGCCAAAAAGCTGATTACTGATGAGCGAAATTGCTTGGGACCAGAGGTTGTGAGGCAATGCGAGAACTGGCTAAAGGCGGATCTTGTAAATTGAATGAATAATGAATCATCACTTGCTATTTTATGTTGATATAGTAGTTACATTAGATCGTAATCATTTACTGTTTCTACACATTGTATGCATATAACTTGCCAAAAGACACCAAAACATACACCAGACCATTAGAAAGTTCATTATACTACTGTAAGTAGTAAGTCGATCTGAAACTAGCCATCAGGCCTGATTAATTATAACTCAGCCGATTACATCAATTTACCTAGTAGTATGATTTCTTGCAATTGTACTATCATAATTTGTACGTGCCCAAAGGATGAACATCTTTGTAATGCATACTTCTACTTAACAATTATATAATGTGCTGGTATGCTAGATGTCCTCTCACAAAAAAACAGTACACCAAGCCCAAGATACGCCAAGCCCAACGTTCATCTACGCATTTGCCATCAGGCATCAAAATCAGGCATCAACAATCAAGTAAGGCATCAACCATCAAGTAAGGCATCAACCATCAAGTAAGGCATCGACCATCAGGTACGCCAAGCCAAACATTAGGTAATCAGATACGCTAAGCCGAAAATTAGGTAGCCTGATTGGAAGTTCAATCAGGCCCCTGCTATTAATCAGGCCAAGCTCAGTCAGGCTAGCTTCCGTCAGGTAACCTAAAATTTCTTACTTCATATTTGCACTGGTGCAACTTTCTCAAACCCGGTCTTAGCATCTTAGTACTAGTAATCTATAGCAGATCCTCCTAAATAACGCGTTACGGTTGAATTGATACGTATCGATCCCACGATCAGACTTCGGCTTCTGAGTTTCATGGAAGCTGAACGAAATTAAAGATTGTCTTGTATCACGATGGATTAATCCATCAAGGCCGCCCGCGAAGGCGACAGCAAGGCAACGCTGTACTTGGAACAGGTGTTTTGATATGACCCGCACAAGCTTGAGGGGAGGCGATATGCAGTGTAACGATATTGATTCGAAAATTGGCTGAGGGAATAAATAGGAGATTAGAATAAAAGACCTATCATACTAACACATAAATATGCATCCTAGACTCTAGTCCACATCCAGTTTCCTTCCTACTCTACTCAACAGCTCGGTTTTGAATTCTAGTAGTGAGAAATTATAGGTATGATAGCAATGCGATTATAGTATCCGGCGACAAACCGTGGCATATGTGACAGACAGCCAAATCTAATATGAACTGGAGAGAAAGAGGCTCTTGATTCAAATTAGGTGCTATATCAATAGTTGAATATTAAGTATGAAGAAAGAAGTAAACAATGGCCTATTTACAGTGTGGGCTCGCTCGACCACTATTCCCTTTTCCGTGGGGTGCTCCTTGTCTCGTGATCTCGTGCCACTGATCGTCACAGCGTATACGCAGAAATGGGTAGCTAGATATCAATAGTTATATCAATAAGATTGTCTGCAGACCGGCCCAGAAATATGCATCTTGCAATTCTCTAAAGTTACTGTTGGAAAGACCATTTAGATCCAAGTAGATATCTAACAGAGACAGATATACTATTCTACGAATCAATTGAATAAGCATACCAATGTTGATAGTCAAATATATATAGCTGCTGACAAACACTCTTTGAACTCACCTCACGCGGAGCCTGAGCGTGTTAAACGCCGCCTTTTTTCGCTATGATACCGGAAGTGGGAATCTGTGGCGTCGATTCCTTTTAGTCCCGTGTCATGTGGATCGTCCGTCAATCTTATACTAAAACAATATCAACTCCGTTAGATCTATGTATCACCAATCCAGCCTACTGGGAAGCTCACGATCTCCTTACGCCCCCTTATCAACGGCGGCGAGTGCCGGGACTTCAATATAAACATATGGCAAACCGTTACCGGTATAAGATCGCCTGCCAGACCTGTCATGTATTAGAAGCGAGGCGGCTTATCGACCGCATTTACCTATCTTTCCCCCGGCGATCAAAGCGGCCTACTTCAACTATAAAAATACGCGCCTACTCCCTCAGAATCCCGGGTAAAGCAGGCCGCTTGCTATACTCACCCCTAGGGGGAAATCTGGGAAGCTCGCCGGCTGTCATGGGCCCTCGAAAAACCCCGAAAGCCTGGTAGCTTCCCCTAGACCTTGCCATTGGCCGACACCGCCTGCATCGCCGCCATAGGCTTCAATATGATAGTCCTTCAACATGAGAAATGTCTCCCTAGTCACATCCGTCTATTTGTTTATTTGGTTATTTATTTATCTACCTGGTTTTTCTGTTTGTTTGCTTGCTCGGTTCCAAGCCTTGACGCTGCTGTTTTACGGTATGCCCTCATGGGAGGCGTGGCCTGGTGAAACCGTGACATACTTGTAGGCTGACACTTGCTGAGAACGGCCCTTTGAGTACGGAGGCTGCTGTACGCCGGCTTGAAGGCGCTCAGCAATACCTCGCTAGTTATACCCACCAGATCTACGTGCTGGGCCAGATATCTTTGTGCACCTAAGATGCCCCCCTTTCTGTTCCACACTTTGCACATAATTATTGTCCCTGTGTTCTACCTCTAGCCCGATGTCCGCTGGAAAATCATATCCCGGTTCTATAGCTGATCAGACCTTCTTGCCCATGACATACTGCCACGCATTTGTACAGTTTGCAACGGAGCACCCTTCCTAGAAAGCTTCGCGTTGCAAGTAGTAGGGGTAGTGAAGAGGCCGATAAACCAGCGGATGTCACCACCGGGGCTAGCTGCAATGTGGGCCCCTGGGATACCCTCGTCCATGATAGCCCCGGCCTGGAAAGAACCGGGCGAGACGCAACACCTCACGACCGATTGCTTGTGCCCCTTCTGGCGCCGCTCCCCCTTGTCATCACTAGCTGGCTCAGAAAACAAACTGCGAATCTGGTTGCGAGACCCTAGGGTCTCCATACCAGAACTAGCGGCCAAGGTCGATTGTCGAGGTGGTACAAGCAGCTCTGGAACAAGTGATGATTCAGCGATAAGTCAACATCCAAATCGCGGGAGCTCAAAGCCTTTGAAGCGGTGGCCTTGACATCTATACCACTGCTTTTGATCGGGAATGTTCTATAGCTGCGAAAGCCGGCTTGATCGGCTAACGTGTGAGAGGCGCGAAAGACGATGGAACTCTGTGCTAGGCTTAGGGCCCTGACATAACGTGTAACAATGGCCAACATGCCCAGATTATCAACCACCAATATGCAATCCTTGCCCATAGTGCCCGACCGATTTTCTCCCCCGCACGCCTGACGGCCGCTGATGAGCGGCTAAGCAGAAAGATCCGTGATAATCAAGAGTTGATCCCCACAGCAGTCATATTATAAAAAAGAGAAGTCGTCCTTAATAGTTGTATTCCGCGATCCCAGGGATACCAAACGGCTACTGAACAACTAATAGCTGTTCATCTGGGAGCACCCCCTGCAAATAGAGCTGGAGCTGTACGACCTTGGCTGCAAAATCATGTAGTGTCTCGGATGACTCCGATTCGGACACGTCCAGCACACCCGCACCGCCTCAAGGGTTATTTGCGCGTACTGCGCTAGTCAACATGATAACAGATGCCAGGCTCGGGCGCTGCTCACCTTTTGGAAGTGCGCTAACTGTCGCCTCACTCATCGCGCTACCAATAAAAGCTGCCTAGCATGGCAGACCCTACAGGAGGAGTTGGAAGAAAGGAGAAGACGCAAACCGCAGCGATTCCCAGTGCTGGATGGCCTCAGGGAGGAGGCCCCAAAGGAAAGTTTGCAGGCAAAGAGAGACCGAAGGTAGCAGAGCCCCGGTCTGGCTAGGAACAAGAGCGGGCGCACGGACCGGCTCACCCAAACGTCGCTCGAGTCGATATCCAACGCAGTTAAAGAGGCGAGCCCAAACACTAGGCAGCCTGCGAGGGCCCCTATTGTGCCACCCTAACGGCCGACCCCTGAGGCACAGCAACAAGCGCCCTCGTCAACTCCGGAAGCTTCCGAGCGGGCAAGCCGATCACCGCTACGAGTTTCCGCGCTGGCGGGCCCCAGAGTTGGTTGTCCGTATCCCCTCGTTTCAGCCAGCACAAGCGCTAATAATATCTCGCCCTCCCTGTTACCGCCACTGTCCAGCATGGCAATCACAAAGAGACTAGTAGAGTGCATCTACCTCTCCAGGTAAAACCCCAGCGGACACTGTGAATACGACCAGCATAAGCAAACGCATGAGCAGCTTAGCAGGAGGGCCCCAATCCGGTCAGCAATAAAATTTCGGTGAAATAAAAGTTGTAGGAGGAATAAAAGGCAGAGTGGAAGAGGTCGACACATAGGCGCGATCTTCGGGACCATTACCAGAATTTACCCCGACACTATTAAGCTCATACAATGGCCTAACACTAGCAGGGCGTCCTGGTCGGGGAGATTGGCCTCAACAGCTTCCTAGGGAGTATCCACCGAGTAGAGTCCTATCGGTGCCCCTTGTGGCCAGGCTCTGGGAACAACACATCATGTGCGACTCAACTCACCCTATACAACACGATACGACATCGATATGAGGGGTGAAACTCCATGAGACCTCGTTACTGTTAACAGGTGGCGAAATGCTTAGCTCTCCGCCCAATTTATGCTGCCAGGTTGGCTGACATACTAAGGGGACACGTACCTGACCAAATAACCCGAATCGGATCCTCCAGCAGCTCTGACCGATGAGGGCGGACGCGGGCTGGGTGCATGTTGGTCGATTGTTTTACCGCCCCTTTCCCAAATTTGCACCTCCCAATAATAGCTGCAACCAGGATAGCCACTTAGCCTAATTGTTTTCGTTGGATACTGGGGCATAGCCTTCTGGCATGACAGTGTCACGACCATCCGTGGAGTGGGGGCTACAGTCGACAGTGAAGCTTGATACACGCAGAAGGTGAGTAAGAAAGAGGCAAGTAGGCAGAGACATTTTGCGAAAGCACGCGGTAAAAGAGGCAGGAAACGGGAAAACCGGTTCTCTACCCTGGGTGGATACGAAACCTACATACGAGCCAGTTGACACGCCAAAGCACTTTTTTTCCCAAAGTGGCCCCTTTATCCTAATCTGAGGGTTTCTCGCAGCTGGGGTTTCTAATGAGGCTTTGGCCGAACAAGGCTTTCTGTGACCTTGAGTGACTATTAGTGGAGGAAAGACACTATTGATGAAAGCGTCGGTTAACGGGATGAAGTGCAGATCCTTAATGCCTGCCTTGTCCCTTTCCATGTACATAATCAACTGGTAACTTGGTTGAAAAGTCAGCAGTCAGACTATATATAGTGAGCTGCCGGAAGTCTCCGGCGTGGCCCAGCACTGGAGCCGAAACAGAGTAAGGACTTTAAAAACATATGTACACAACTACTAGGTAATGGTATATTTTAGGATCCTGACGAGTCACCCCTCCCTGGTACGGCCAGGATTCGCCTACACATACCCTCTTACATACTATGTAGTAACCTCTTCAGCTTCAGGTACCATGATACTAACGATGGACTTTAACCTAGGTTGTAATGCGGATGGCAACTGAAAGTGATTATGTGTATTGACTAGTATTTGTTAGAATTTCAATTTATTACGCACCTATCTAGCTCCCTTGACCGCATTGATCTCGTTGATATATACTATATGATAACTTGATTCTCCAAATCAGGCGAAGTTCATCCCCTGCACCCGCAGGTGGTAACAGTATATATACCGCTAGGCAAGAGCCTCAGGCTGAGGTTCGAGTTCTCAAATTATGCATACTAATGGCTCTTGGTTTATTCTATAGATAGCTAGAAGTTACCTTTACTATAGTAGCAGCATCGGCTATATAGATATAAAGAGCTCTAATAATAAAGCGTATCAACCATCTCCCAACAGCTCTTGGGCCATTAATGCGTACTATGATATTAGGTATAGTAGCTATCATAGGCCGGAAGCCGTGTAGGCCCTAGTTGAATGAGCTGATCGATCTCCAGAAAATGATGAATAACCGAGCTTAGAATTGATGAAATATTCTTTCTATTAAGTAGAATAATCGCAACTATCTACAACAGCTACGTGAGTTTCCTTTACCTAGGTATGATACCTCATCATGTGTCTGGAGGGGAGGGTTTCGGGACCCATTGTGGGCTTCCCCCATTCACCCACTGCCCACTGTTCCGTCTGTTGGCCCGCCAAATTATATATGTCCCTACTATCTTTCTCAATCCTGAAATCTCAATCTCTTCTGTAAAATTTCCTACCTCCTTCCGCAATGTCCTCTTCAAACGAATCGTTGTCACCTCCCTCCATTTAATTTAATGACAGCTGTTGCCTACGTCGATTTCACTATGGGAATATTCTATATGACTATCGCAACTTTCTCTCAAAGCACTATGTCTTTTGCACAACTTCTTTCGTTCTCTGACACGTACTCGCATTGCTAGGAGCAGGAAAGAGTTTCATCGGGATGTCAAAGGAGTCAGATGTACCAAGACTTAGTAGCTGTGAATGCGGGCGAATATCCGTTCTCCACAATAATCATGTATGTGGTTAAGTATTTTTTAGTTTAAGGGCCCGTGTACTTACTTGCGGGCGCTAAAACTGCTGAAGAGAGTTCAGCTAACATTTGTGGCTTGTATTAGCATTATGACGCATGTCTGAATACGGAATTAATTTTAGTAGACGTCCATTTACCTCATACCTGCTACTGGTAGAACCCTCAATTGGTATTGTTATTACTATCGTAAGAAAATAATTAAAAACCCTTTCCACTGATCAAATAAGAGTATCTAGAGTGTTATTACTATAATATCTTATTAGGGGCGCGTATGGGCACGAGGCCGAAAACGATACCTACCAAATATATCGTATCTAAGCACTTTCTCTGACGCCACCATATACCAATGCTGGTAACGCCTCCTTAAATCCAAGGTCTTATTCGGCCAATAGTTTATGCATGGGCTCCACCGGTTTCGCTGTGTGTGGAAAGGAACCTAGCAGCAGAATTATTTAACGCATGACTGACACAAGCAGTCACGCGACGCAAGGCCTGGGTAGATCTTTACTTCTGCCGGCTGGTGCGAAGCGCTAGCCACACGAGGAGCCTACACAAGTGGCTGGAGAAGTCCAGTCGGCGTACTATATGTCAGGTGCCTGACAACTACATCACACTACTCTGGAATTGTTGCACATACATCATACATTAGTTTACGCTGAACAAACTGATCGTATTTTCCTATTGACTATACTTAGTGTTCTCTACGTTCCTACTCTGGGACATTAGTTAATCATCCACCCTTATCCCATTATTGCTTGAGATAGGCAGCAGCAACCTATAGCATCCGCCTTCAATTGTCCCCAATCAGGTCGAACTATTCTCCCTACACTGCTGTACACTGTTTTGGGTTCGGCGCTCATGGCCGGAATTCTAAGCAGGTCTAGTGCAAAAGCTAACAGACTAGGGCATGCCAAACGCTTCTCATACTAGTACGCGATAGAATTATCCGTGTTCTCGCGTTGGAGCTTTTGTCAAGTATTGTACTCATCGGAGGAAGGTCCTGCGTCCTCTTCACTGATGCTGTGGAAATCCTCATTTATAAAATATCCCAGTTGTGGTGAGTCGGCTGATTCCTCCAGCTGGCTCCCGATCCTTCGGAGGTTATAGTACCGGTTGGGATCAACTGGGCTAAGAAGATTCTCCACCATCTTTGACTTGCTCCATGCCCATGGCCCCTTTATAGCCATGTCTGCACTGATCTGCCAATCAAGGCGATGCTCCCACCTCTTTTCGATCCATCGTCATTTGCATCTTGGTGGAGTGAAATCGCAGCGACCTAGGCTGATGACTTGTCGGTGAGCTGGTAATTTGTCAAGCTTCTCCTATCCAAGCTGGATGCTGTTTAGAAGGTATCAGTCTCTGGCTAGGTCTCAATGCCTAGTATAGCTCCCGGGAAGACCTGCGGGAGTCTGAGAAGAGCATCGATCTGCCAAGGTCTTCAAGTTGACGTCTTTCGGTAGGGATTCAGTTCCCACAAAGCGACATGTCTCCCTACATAATACGCACTGAATTAGCAAGTGTTAACATAAAAAATGGAGTCAAAGAACCATACCAACCATCCACTGCATAGTCTTCAAACCCTCTTGGTAGCCATATTCAAAGGCTTTAAAATGACAAGGTAGTCTGCCAAGGTGGACCAATCATCTGCGGCGAGGTAGCTATCACGGATTGCTAACCTTGACTAGTGAGTGATTCTTTCAGTAAAGGCCGTGTACCATTACGAGTGATTTTCACAATATAATCATCGTATTCTTTGATGGTGTTTATAAGCATGTAAGGACCTATAGCACCACATAGCAAGATGTTATAAGTAAGATGTCTCTTCGCCAAGACCTAAGTTTAGTAGCCTTTATATTTTTCTACAGCAATATTACTAGTACTTCACAATGCTGTGAAGTTTACCAGAATTCGAGGTCCTTACCTCCAGTATTCACAGTCACTACTATGATATCATAGTCCCACAGGCTTTGACACACCATACAGTATCGGGTATCGGCAATCCGACACACCATATAGCATACGGTATTACAGCGTGAGTATTTTTGGTATTTAATCCGGTATTCGTGTTATAAGCGTGGGGAGGGCTTTCTCTCAAACTAAGTAACATCCAAGCCTGGACACCATGTGGCTTTGCTCCCAACAAACCGAAACGCTTTAACTATATGGTCTAAAAACTGAGAAAAGATTATATTACATCAGGCCTGGGAGTAGTTGGTATTTTGGGTGTATACCATAGCAGTTTAGTTTTGGTATCGTTTAGTATGGTTTCAGGGAGGGAAATTCTGATATCCTATGCGAACTAGTAATACTAGTAATCTCCATATTGTGTCATGTGACCTAAAATTTCATGGAGGAGCTCCGGTTAGTCTTCTCTCTCCGAGAGAACTTCAAACCACTTCATCCCTTCAGTTCCATCGTTTTTTAGTTACTCTTATGAGTTATGCCCGAAGATAATGCCATCAGTGCTTGCGCCCCAGTTCTCCCGAACCCAATAGTATCAGTGTTCCTCTGTGGCTGAAATTGATGGCTATGAGGATATTACTTGGGACCGAATCTCGAAATTTCAGCTGCCTACTCACCTGGCTCTCCACCGTGCATGGATCTGGACGCAAGGATACGATGTGGAAGAGACGAAAATAGGTGATCGGCACTGGCTTTGCGGAAAGCGCCATACTCACTATGAGAAAGCGGAAGGGTAATATGCGGAAAGCCAATGGGGGTACTGCTGCACCTCTTAAGCATATGAAAGAGGTTCATCATATTACCGAGGATGGGGCCGGTCATGAAGGAGAGAACATTGGGTGATGCATTCAAGCAATCAGATGGCTCCCTTACCACACGAGATCATCATGACATAGTCCATCGGTTGATGACGGCAGTTAACCCAAAGAGGTTCAAAACAAAGCTCATTCGATGGATTGTTCATGACAATATTTCATTTAATCAGGTTTGAAGCCCTTACTTTCAAGATCTAATGCTTGAATTGAATGATTCTATTTGAGAACTCGACCGCTAAGTCTGAGCTAGAATGCTTTATGGGAGAAGAGTTCCACACCAGCAGTGATGAAGAGGAGTAGCAGCAGAGTGGCAGAAGCTACCAAGGGAGAAGCAGGTAGGTAATCCGGCTGCCTACTGGTATGATAAGCGTCCCGCATCTTGCGAGCTTTGCCCTGGACCTATTTGCGGCGCCGGCAAT
This sequence comes from Pseudotulostoma volvatum, assembly GCA_019804575.2. Lineage (NCBI taxonomy): Eukaryota > Fungi > Ascomycota > Eurotiomycetes > Eurotiales > Elaphomycetaceae > Pseudotulostoma > Pseudotulostoma volvatum. Next base: position 184,875 of record JAHQZX020000008.1, on the reverse strand, counting down.
GACCGAGCCGGAGAGAGTATTTAGAATCACGGGAAGAAGGGTTCGATCTGACAGAGGATGTCTGAAAGCCCATGTGATTGGGGTAACAGCTTGTTTGAAGCGCTGGGATAGAAGTGAAGTTATTGAGTGGAAGTAGGGACTTGTACAGGAAGACCGGTATACTTTAGTATAGTTTAATATAGTATAGTTTGGCATGACGGTTTTATGCCAAGAAATAGTATGGTTTGGTATACTAAACTATACGCACATTGCATGAAATAGTAACATGACGTAAATGTTACATTAAACCACATTTAGTATATATACTAACCGTATCTGAAACTTGCACTGAACTAAATTAGCACTGGCGTCGCCCGTGTGATTCTTCGTGTCACGTGCAATGATCTAAACTAAATTAGGCATGGTTCACAGTGGGTGGTTGGTAAGCATGGTGAAGCCGCCTCATTTGCTGAAAACATTCCCAAAATTGCCTGTTTTTGAACGCAATTATCGATCGCTTATCGTAAGTCTGAAATTAATCAAAGACTATAAAAGTTTGTTGCCTGGCTTTCAACCAAGTGTTGTGTTTACGGTGCTGTGGCTCGGTTTGAAAAATGTTGTCGTTCCGGCACCATACACAGACAGATTATGTGCCCCACGTAAACTTTACTCTACCGTATACTTCATACGTACTAGTACTAGTATGTATTGACTCGCCACTAAGTTAAGAGAAAACCTTATTATAAGGTGGTGGCGGAACTCCGTTCCTGTCTCATTCAGATTGGTTAGTAATTGATTAGTAACATGGCCATTAGTAAGCCTGTCCTATGCCTTGGCACGCTATCATAGGTTCCTCAAATCCACCAAGGATCGGATTTCGGAAATTAATTCCGGGTGTTTACCAGGAAACCGCTACATACATATATCAAAGAACTTCTCACCGGAGGAAATAAAACGAATAAAAGGATACGACGGCTTGTAGATGAAATATGTTTGATTGATCTTAAGTTAAGATGATCTTGGCCCTGCTTAACTTCGAAACCATGCATCCCTGCTGGCCCTCAATATTAACGGAATCAAGTGGAATCAAGTTCCGATGCTGGGTGAACGATGATCAGATGAAGCACTCTAAAGCGCTCAGCCAATGTTAGAATATTATAATACTTTTCCCCGCTCTCCGTTGTTGTCAGCTGGCCCGAGTAACCTTAATCGGCTGTATGTGGGCAGATGACAGCTTACTCCAGCCTAGATCAAAGCACCCAGAACCCCTCCCCTGGGATCATTTTCCGTAGGAGTAGTTTAGGCTAGGCCTCTATTACCGTTTTCCTATTAATTAATTAGGCTTCCTAGTTCGCCAAAGGGGCTTAGCATGGCCAGTCTATTATATAGTTTTAGCATAGTAAGCTGTGATGGTTGTGAGGTCTAAATATTTGAAAAACTTATAGCATGGCATGCCGCATAAACAAGGCATAGTACGCGACAACCAATCAGAAGAACTATCTATATCGGATATCTATGATAAAGCAAGGTCAAAAACTGGGCGGCTTAACGGTGTACTGTAACAATGAGTATCGCGCCGTCCGTGGATTATATGCAGGAGTGTGATTTGGGATGTGCCCCGCATGCATTCGCCCGACATTCACCGCTATCTTGGTTCTTGGATACCTATATGCTAAGTACTGCTCAACATAAAAAGGTAATCGACACTTCATCGATCATGTGACTTCATCCCCTACGCGGAACAGATTCAAAATGAAAGACATTCTAGTTCAGGCTCGATTCTCGCTTGCTCACAAATTGTTGTAGAAACCAGGGTGTTGGGTTAAAGTGGAGGCATTGGAGACGATGGATGTATAGAGTACTACTTCGACTGAAAAAATATGTATGTGTAGATGTTCTCTTCATACGCCTCCTATTCATAGATATTACTGATAATCGCAAAAGCACTAGCATCTCCGTTACTTAAAAAAATTAATTAATGAGTATACAGGCCCTGTTCCAAACCAATTGCAGCATACTTTAGTGGCGGAATTGACTAGAGAGCCAGGACAACACCAAATCCCACAGAATAGAGTTTGAAAAAACTGAACACTCTGCGAATCTTAGTCATGAAATTCCCTTCAATTGTAGCCCTGAGTTATGGCCAAGAGATTCTATGGGAGATTTGTAATTCATGCTATGACCTATTAAGGAAATTCATAAACACAATAAAACAATGCATCAAAGCCATCATAGATTGATTATACTTTGAAAGTTCACGCGGCTCTTTCGAAATCAAGCTTGGTGCAGTAACTTAAAAAAAATCCATTGTACAATTTTATCAACAAGTCGTCACCAGATCATAAGTTGACTTCAAACGCGATTGGTCAGTCGCTATCACCTGTCGTCAGCTGTCACATCAGAACACGAGATCTCAGGATCTTAGTAATGCTCAGCGCGGATTGGACGGCTTCCCGATTTTATCCAGTTTTGGATCACCTCTCCTGAGCATGTCAGAGCTTAGTTTGGGTCGCTTCCTCGAATCACCTCAGTATCATTAGTTTCTTTTCTGATCCGTACTAATTGCCGATATCCGATACTCCGACACAAACGCAAGTCCCCCGCTTTATATGGGGAGTTGTACATGATATGTAGTGGATAAGCCTTTAAGCTCGTCTTGGTACCAAGCTGAGGCTTGAAGGAGATGTATATCCTAGCCAGAAGAGTTTCAACTTTTGATTGGACATGCATACGCCCTTACTACCAATATCAAACCTGCACCAGGGTTGGGAATTTTGGCGGGGTACTAGCTAAGGATTTTCGCCGATAATCGACTTAGCAAGCATGCAAACTTCTAGGACTCCATTACAGATACGTGATAAATATTAGATTAGGTGTATGTAGTATAATGTAATATTGTTAAATCTCCTAAATCCTAAATAGTCCTAAATGGGTGGGGCAAAAAAGCGGGGAAGGGATTCAGCACTGATTTGCTGCCGATCATTTGATGTTGTGTCTCTGTAAAGACGGGTATTCGGCTCCTTCTCCAAGTTCCTCGTCCGGCTACAAGATGTATGTACAGTAGTAGTAAGATTCACGAGATGAGACAAAATGTAATCATCCTAAGTCCGATTCCGTACATGATAGGTGCTGTTTTCACAGAGAACACGTACGGTGATTCGTACGATACAGCCCTGACAGGATAGTTGCCAGGGTATTCATCTCCTCTGAGATATGCAGGTAGAAATTCCGGGCTAGTATCTCAGACACGAACGTCCGCCGCACTGACGGGTCGACAACGCCGTCAACATCTCCGAGCCAGTACCGAGTACGGATTCGAACCCCGTCTCGTTCATCATAAATGAGATAAATGAAGTGACCCATATTGAATGAATCTCCCGTTTCTGGATGCCAGTAGGCTATCCGGCCGCAAATGGCATTGGAGCACCCAACAGCCTGGAGCTTCTCCCGCCAATTTCCGCCGAAGTATTGGCTTGGGGACTGGAATGACATCTTCAACTTGACGAGCTCGTTGCCGACGTATTGAACCACCAGGCGGTTCGCATCGATGTAGCCGCGCCCTCGCGGGCTCTCCCACTCGGAAAGGATGTAATTTTGCGGATGGGATAGCTTATACTGTTCGGATGTTCGGGCCCAGTCAAACCACCATTCGACCATAGAGCTGTTGCAGTGGCGTATAGATGTTGATGCCGCGATGTGATACATGCCATCTTCTGTGAGGGTGTAGCCAGCCTCCATCGGTAAGAAGGGCTGCTCTAGGAGGAGGTTAACGTCGGCGAGACGCAGGCCATCTTGGGGGAGCGATGGCGGGTCTGTAATGACTTGAGATATAACGCTTGCAGGTAACGCCATTGTGTGCCTCGTAGGATAACTGAACGAAGATTGATCAAATTTGGATTTTTAGAGTGTTGTTGAGGGATGATCCACGAACGAGTGTCAAGGCTGGGCTGGGAGAAGTTATAAGTAGTATGCACTGTTTCATATAAACGACGGATGATAGTATCATAGACCTTTGGCGTTGATCCGCCCGTCCTCATTTATCCCCGTGGGGGTATCAAGCTATTCACCCTCTAGTCAATTGCTAAGGTCTGCGGGGCCGGACAGGGCGCAGCGATTACTATGAGTTCGAGTTAATAATTCCATAGGACGGCAGTGCTAAGGCCCCATAACACTGGAAGCTCAGATTAAATCCGCATTCTCCACGCTACTAACTATTATTGGGTACATTCCGTTATCATAATGTAAACTCAAAAGGCCACCGGCAGGCCACCACAGCTTTCAAAATATATTATTATATCTTTAAGTTGTGGAGTGTACCGGAGTCCTAGCTAGCGCGCCCACAACCTGCAAGAAGCAGTAGGTTCGCAGCTGCGGTGTTCTGGAGAGAGGATCATGAACTAATCTTCGAGCCAAGGGGTCTAACATGAAACCTGGGTTCGAACCCTCAGCTTCCCATGTGTTTTGGGAAATCGAGGCAGCAGCAGCAGATGTAAACAGGCGGTATATACTATGATATATATCAACAGCTGTCGTATCTTCGCTACAAGGCTTCATTCGTGGGTGCTACTTCTTTTGCGGGCTGTGATCTCATAGATCAACAACCCAAGTACCTCAGTCGGTACCAAAAGCGGATATGATATTACCAAGTAGTAGTATGTATGATACGGGTTAAAGTATTATTCATGTAGTGTGCTCTAGTAGACCACCTTTGGTTCCTTGGCTTTCATAGCTGAAAGTTGGAACGAAGAAAGCTACCTAGGATAACCCCTGAAAGTAAAGGTGAGCAGTCTGCCATTGTTCTGAAGGTGCCAGGTACGGGTACCGTAGCCGCATCGATTTGCATCTACTGGAATAGACAAAAGCCTGCATCTGTAACTGAAACAAAACGAGAAAATACTTGGTGTTCTAGCTATAACCTTGACTTCGGCGGGATATTAAATACTTTACCCAGTGTGATACGATAGCTAACTCAAAACAACGTACGTTCGTGGTTATTATTTATACGGGGCATTATTAATCTCTCGGGCTTCTTCTTGAGAACGACGATCGATACAATGGCACGTGCTCAACTGCATGGAGTGCATGGATACCTCGGAAACCAACCTTAGGATTAGTAGTTGTGGATAATCGGCCTATGTATAATCCGGAAATCATGTCTTATTACTATATACCGTAACTCCCATGCAAAAATATTTCCGAATCCGAGCCGCCTACGTGTACCCCAACGGTACCGGCCCTGTACGGAATAATAATAACTTGAAGTAAACAGTAAGCGACAGACGGCACTAATAGTACTAAGCTGCCTAAAATCCGGAGAAGAGCGATCATATCCTGCAGCTCATGATTGTAGGAAGAAACTTAGATTGGAAGCTATCACGGCAAAAGCATTAAGAATTCCAAGCAATATGCATTTGGTCGATCATATTATGTACACTCTCCCAATCTGAGTATATGTACCGGGCTTTAATGTGGGGTTCGCCCAAAAAGCACTTTGAACTGGCATCTTATCATCTGATGAGTGGAAGCATTGATCAAAATGGAATGGATGAGGGTTGAAGCACGGCAAGGACAAATGGAGTAAGACTTCCAACTTGGTGAAATTCTGATTCATCCCGGTTTTGGTGCTTTTCTCTCTTTGGAGTGACTGGTTATTACTTACTATACAGCTGAGGCAAAGGATTGCCCCGTTGGTCCGAAGCATGTAATGGGTTCTCATTGCGGCCAGAATATGGCTCTCTCGATTCTTTTTGTTGCCAAGAAATATGAGCCTAAGGATTAGCTAACTGGACTGGGAGATATATTTTTTTTTCTCTTTCGCTAAGCGTTCATTGCTATAGGCTAGTTGCGACTGAAGATTCAACTTGAACTTAATTAAGCAAGGGGAGATAAGCCCTGAAAAGAAAAGATCCCATTAGAAGGCTTCACGAGATTTATAACTGGAAAAGACGCCTCACCACCGTAAACCCATGGCTTCAAAGTGCTTGAAGTTGGCTAATATGTAGCACTGAATTCTTGGGAGGTACAGGGGAATGACTAGTATGATTCCTATTTGGCTCTTAACTTTTTAAGGTGACAGATCTACTTTTGCTAAGCAATTGTCTAATTTTAGCGGTTGGTGTGGGTTCTGAGTAATAAGGCATGGTGGAACTCTGCAAATGGTGTTTAAATTACATGTTTAGCTCGATGTCTCTATATAGAATATCCGTTGATTAATAAATTGATTACTTTTTTTTTAAAAATCCCATTGATGTGATTTCAAAATTAAAACTCATTCAATAGCATTGCAAACGATGCACAACCACGCACAACGTTAACCCCAAGCCATTCTGCAATCCTTCTGGTTCAACTCGCCATTCTTCTAGTGCTCGTATGACTACTAGCATATCTTTGTCGTGTATCTCATAGTAATTTAACTCCGGTGCCGACATCATCTTTGAGTAATAAGGCGCTGCATGCTACTCGCTGGGAAAATGCTCCCGCTACCACTTCTTCAGAAGCGTCAGTCTCGATTTTGGTGGAAGACTCAGGCCGGTAATGGTAAAGCACTGGAGGAGATATGAGGCTATGATCTTTTAACCCCTGAAACACATCTTGGCAGTTCTTACCCCATATAAAAGGAATATCAATCTTCGCTAATCAGCTTAGTGGTCTCGCTGATAAAAGTTACAGAACCCTAGGAAGGGTTGCACTCCCTTAACTGTGTTAGGTGTTCCCCAATTCTTGATCACCGCTGTCTTGTCTGGGTCAGCTTCAATTCCTTCCGTAGTGACAATGAATCCTAGATACTTCGTTCGCTTTACATGAAATTTGCATTTATCCATGTTAGCCTGCAGTCCTACTTCCCTCAGACGGGCGAGGACTTTTTTCATATGTTCCTCATGCTCTAACTTGTTGATATTATAAACTAGGTCATCAGTGAAGGCGGTGAGGAAGTCATCCAGATAACCCATAAAAGTTTCATTCACGAATCGCTGGAATGTAGCGGGCCCATTTGTCAGACCAAAGGACATAACTCGATATTTATAGGCCCCATACCGCTCTGAATCTTCAGTCTCTGGTGCGGTGGAAGCCCTCACGAATATCCAGCTTTGTAAAGATCTTTGCCCGGCTTAGTCGCTCCATCAACTCGTCGATCAATGGTAGCGGGTAACGATCCATTGTTGTAATGGCATTCAATCTCCGATAATCCACAGTGCCGCCGCAGTGGTAGGGTATTTGAGTCCCTTGAGAAGACGTCTTTCCAGTCGTGGTATTGAAGAGGAAGCTTTTCTAGTATTGTAGTCTCGTCATTGTCTTGTAGCAGCGTGTCTCGCTTATCCCCGATAATTAGGTCTATCTTATGGAGGCTGGTGGTAAACGGCTCCGTGTCTTTCTTTCTCGTATAATGATGGAAAGGCTGGCGCACCGATTAAAGCGATATACATTCTCGGGAGGTTCTCTGGCGCCGCAGCCTGGGCTCGGGGATTTTTTGCTTTTCTTCCGCTCAAAGCTCATGACATTTTATTCATCTCCTCTCTACACATAATGATGGAACTGAAGGTATGAGAAGGCTTCAGGAGGCTGGATGGTGATCCTGGATCACCAACCAGACTATCCTAGAGAGCTGACTAATCCTGGTGCGAGTGGACTTTTTATTAGAAGGCCATGGAGCGGCGGCCAAACATGAGGCGAATGCCGTGGTAATTATAGCTCTACCCTGATCAATGGGCTCTCGCAATGACCGAGCAAGGCGAAGATGTTTACCAAGCTGCACATCAGGCAGGGATTCCATTAAATCCGTATATTCCCGAAGTCAAAAAACATTATAATCTTTTGGACATGCTACGGAGCGTTTGAATATAAAGTGACATCCTTTGGATTAACTAATGGACCCGGTATATTCTAAAGCTTTATGGATTATCTAGACAAATTAGGATGCGCGTGAGCCAATCCCCAATCGATGGATCTTGGTGAGGTTTATATATGATATATTGAAATATATACCTAGCATATACTGCTAGTTACTGCTATGAGGCACAAAGCATAGTATGTGGGCAAATGTGGCTTTGCAAGGTGGGATATAAGACATCCTAAATAACCAAGAGGCTTGAGATATGGCGGAATATGTAAAACTTGCCCTATAGGTATAAGGGTTCGATTTTTTCTGATTAGTAATCGGGTATTACTAGTAGTGGGAAGCCCCAAAGAAGTGAAAAAGAAAGAGAAGTGCTCTATGTTTCTGCATTCGTAGTTGATCCAAGGAAACCCAAACATGACTCGTCCAAATAAGCGAACAGTCCGTCTTAGACTCTTAGGGCTGGAATGCTCTCGGTGGAAAAAGACAGAATTGGAGGAGTAAGATTCTAAGATCTCTTGTTCTAACACCGATTATGAGTCTGACGAGACTGGTCTTGATTCTGATGAGTCTGACTTTGGCTAATCGAGCTTGGGGTCGGGTTTTGAAGCCAGGGAATCACGAGAGAATGATACACATCCATCCCCTACCGATTCCAAGGGAGTAGAGAAAGGATTGAGAGCTACATCATACGGGTTTGTTTATTATATGTTTCTTACATACAGCTTGATAAATAAACATTGAATAACCACTATTACAGATTCGGTTCAAGGTCAACCAGAGCGCGCCGGCGACGAAAAGTAACGTGAGCTTGGCCAGGAGGGTTCGAAAACGCTGAACATTGTTATAAGCATGTTTAAAAGGCAAAAAGACTTTGAAATCTCTTTTAAAGCCTGTAGAGTATTGTAATAAAAGAGGTTCTCTTCCAAGTCAAGCCGGATTAGAACGAGGAGCAACGCAAGAGACAAGACCTCAGCAGGTCCGAGCCCGAATCTATCTGAGTCAGAACGAAGAGAAACGGAAGAAACAAGAAAGCGGCGTCTGGGGTTGGAGGATCTGGACTGGTTGATGAAACTTAAAACAGAGCAGGTTAAGAAATATGGCTATGTTCTTGCTGCTAACAGTGATTCTACCGTCGCCATGAGATGGTTAAGAGTTTCATTCGTCCGCAGAATCAAAAACCGAGATTTACGGAGAAGACCCGACGCAGGCTTGCAAGGGTTGCGACGACTTACAACAGACGTGGTGGCGTTGCGAGAAATAATCAATAACTCAGGCCCGCGCAGAATTTAAAATTTCAGAGCTACAATTTGTAGAGTAATCATTTTTCTTCGAAATGTAGCTTTCAGGGTTGGGGTGGCGTTGTTATTGTTGGCGTTGTGTTGGTTTTCAGGGCAAGTTTTACGATTCCACCACCATAGGACAAGATGAGCGGGGTTTTTGCTTGCCTGAACTAGTCTCACTTGATATTGTCTCGTCTTGGGTTATTGAGAAGTTATTATAGCTGGAGGGCTGAGATTCGAGTGCTTTTGTCGGGGATCATCTTTCTGTCGCTTGCTGGCTGATTTTCTTTTCCTTTCATAGTTGTGTCTATGTCAATTAAGTGATGGGAGCATCCAGCCTAAGTATTTTAGGATTGTGATATGGGTGAGGGCTGGAGGATGCCATTTAGTAACGTCAAGGGATGGCGAGCATATTGAATTGAACACGGGGGTCGAGGATATATGACATGTCGTTTTGTGCGGGACAAATAGGCATATTTAATTTATAGAGTGCTGTAGTTCGAGCTAAGGCTCACTATCATTGTGACTCACTACATGGGATATAGGGTGGATCATACTGAAGAAAAAAGAAAAGAGAGAAGAAAAAGAAATAAGGAACATATTGATTAGAATAAGACGCATGGTACAAAGCGATTAAGAAATGAGTGCAGGACATAAATATGGATTGGAATGTCTCGCTGAAGCTTGGGCTATAGTTTTGATGCACCCGTACAGTAGAGAACGCGAAAGAGCAAAGCAGACATAACTTCGTTGAATGCCTAGAGAGGAACTTCGTCGAGATCTCCTTCCCCAACTTCCTCTTTGCTCCTCTGCTGTTCTTTTCTAAGCTTTGGGGTGATCTCTACGGATTCTGATTGTCCGCGGTCAATATCAGGTCCTTCCCCGTCCCCCTCGACTGGTTCCGATACGCCTTGTTCAGGAAGGTGGTCTTTTGAAGAAAGCGCCGGCGAGCTGGAATCATTTTCCTCTACAAATCCTCGCATACCGTTCGGACCGGGATTGCTTTCACCGCTGGGAAATGGAGTCACAGGAGGCTCGGCGCCCAGATCTTCTTCTCCCGACGCTGATTGTTGTCGTGTTTCACTCACAACTGGGGCAGAAGTCACTGGTGATGTGGTAGATGCAGCTCTTGGGTGTTGTTGTGATGATATTGATCGTGGCCCTAGTCGTCGTGCCTTTGGGTCCGCATTTAAATAGTAGCCCCTCACGCTGACGATCGTGCCTTCGGATTCACACGCATTCACCCATTCAGGACGGACAACTGGAATGTTCATCTCCACAGCCTTTTCCCATAGGGGGCCCTTCCCTTCAACGCATACGAAATGAGTAGTGTCAATTCGAACAGTATCGATCACCTTCCCACCAATTCGATCAACGGCCCGAGCGAGGGACTCCCTTAACTGCGAAGGCAAAATACCGGGGGTCACAGTAATCCCCGATAGGTCAGTCATATTGTGTGTTCGGCAAGTCAATTTCCCTGATTGGTATGTTCCCGCTGATGTCCGTAGAACTAGGTGGAACGTGTATTCAGTATGTATAGCTAGTCCACTAATCTTGGTGCTGAGCATCTCAAGGGGCCGAGGTATTGAGCCTGCTTTGGAGCCATTGCGATAAAGCGAAAGAGATTTGAGAGAGGCGGTTGCTAAGTTGATTTGATCCCATTCTAGGACTAGAGATGTCTGCGTAGCGTTCCGAAGCCGAAGGACAGGTGAAGAAGGCGTGTGAATGCCGTATGTGTGAAGGATTCGCTTTTGAAGCGCTCGAAAAGCTGTGACACTGGCTGCTTCTGCAGCATGATTCCGAGAGACATTGATGTCAACAATACTGCCAGAGGTGATATTCCGAGGAAGAAGGACAGATGGAAATTCGATCTGCAAGTGTGTTCGAGCATTAGCATGTGTATCTCCTAGCCCGAAGACACGAATTTTCCGCATTCTGATGTGCATTTAAGTACGTAAAACATCATCGAAATGACTATCGATTATCCATACAGCTGATGCAAATTGCAAAGGAGATGCTTACGAGGCGATTATCCTGAGTTAACAGGATCGCGACGCCCGCGTCGACCTTGCCAACAGTCAAGGAGACCAGCATGCTGGGCAAAATCGTGGAAAAACTGAGGATCAAACTGAGGCTAAATTACACAGGGTACCATTATTGAGACTAAATTGAGGCATGAGGACTGAACTGTTCAGCTTAAGCACATGTCACAAAAAACTTAAAACTTGCGCGTCGTGACAGCTCTACCGCTTCTAGTTAGTCCCAGCTCATTTCTTATAGTAATCATATAATGGTGGGGGAATTTTAAAACCAACGAAAAGTATTTCCCCAACCCGACCTTTCTTAGCTTTTATTCCAACGCAGCAACATCAGAAAATTGGGAAACGCGTGTATTTGTTGATAAATTGCTTTTGCAGTAACTTAATATAGGCTATGTATTTGAACATGTGATCTAGATGAGGGGTTGATGAGGGGTAATACTTCCACCCACAGAATCCCAAAGACAAGAACAAGAATATCATCATCAAGATTCTACATAATTTCTAACATAATCCAAATTGTCTTGTCAAGTTTAGCTGTAATAAGAAATACACTACTAACTAACATCCGGACAGTATTTTAACCAAATTGTAGCCCTATTTTCTGGGCTTATGTTGAATACGCCAGAATCAATCTTGGAGGGTAGGCTCACAACTAAAGGTCGTATTGAATATCAGTTCCAATCCTATGGTGGGATCAATATTATCTTTATTGAGGTCAAACTGGAGATCGGAACTTCAACAGAGCGCCTGAACTGTGTTGCGCAGGTAATTGCAGAATGTGATGGTATGGTTTGACATGCATTTTCCTTAATTATGAACTAATAGAATTATAGCCTGCGCTTGGATGAACCGTCAAAATGGGTACAATGTACCTATTCTGGCGATATTATGCGATGGCCATTGTTTCCGTTTCTACCAATTTATCGACAAACGCCAGTCTATGCTGAGCCCACAGTTCCTTATGGGTAAATTTTCAAACGATGACAAGGAAATACGCCTCGATTATATGGTCTCGCAAAATAGGACCAATCCTAAAACCTTCTACCGGAATCTTCGTCTGACCTGCGATAGTCTATATTATGTATTCCTCCAGGGATACAAAACTGGACTTGAAGCTTACTGGGAACGCAGTGTGGAAAGGGCGAAAACACTTGGCAATGAAAGGGGTTCAACTCCGGGGTGGTACAAAGCAACTGTGTTGGCCAGAGATGCTCTTAGAGAGGCTATATTGGCTTGGAACTTGCACAACGAGGGCAAGCTTGAGGAATCTAAGGTTACAGTAGAGACGGAGCCGCTGAGTTATTAGCCGAGAGGTACCTATAGCGTTATCTCCTTTCTTGCAGCGATAAATGCTAACATAGACCTCTTATTCTTAGTGTGAAAGAGGCTCCTTTCTCGGACAACTTTTGGCCAGATTGCTCTGAAGAGATCGACGATGTATCGGATCTCTAGAGGTATCAGGGTAAGATCGATTTCTCACGCAAATTTTCAAGGATTAACTATAACCCATCCGTTCCGCCAAGATTGGCTTTGTCGCTGATATTTGTGTGCATATTCACCCCCTTTTTCTATCACGCTTCTTCTAGTTCCCTTTCTGTTTATTTATTGTTCGCTTCTTTTTACCTGATTCTTCCTGTCTAGGAGTCAGTGCGAGACCCGATACTTGAAGACTGAGCGACTGTTTTGAAGTATGGTCTTCATCGCTGCTCTTGATACGAAGAGTGCAAGTGATACTCTTTAGGCGACAAGAAAGCGATATTTAGATAATTGAACTGTATTAGTTGGCTGTTTTACTTCTTTGTTTGTTAAGAAACCGAAAGATGGGGAAACGAGTAGGTATTCAGGATACTAGCTGACTTGCTTAGATACAGAAAGTGTAGACAGCGAGGAATGATGTTACAGATGAAAAATCTGTACCGGATAATAGTAGATCCATCCGGGGGAACCCTATTTCTCAACATTATTTATCTAACCTCATGATTATCCTGCACTCATTCTATATGAACTCATGCAGATGCAGGGATCAATTAGGGATCAATTCGGTCTAGTTATAAAAATAATACTTCAGCTTCAAAACCAAACTAGACCAGGCGGAGCGTGTAACAAATTATTTAGCACTTCAATTGGAAATACGCAGGAAAGAAGCCAAATGAAGGAGATATATGTACATTGACAAATAATAGTGATGCTAATAGTACTGAGACGTGATATAGTACAGGAATTTATAAGCATTAAATCGCAAGAATCCTCCACGAAAGAGAGAGATCCCGTTTAAGGCCCATTAAAAATGGCCTAGAGGATGTTGACTGAACTGATTCATAGGTCGCCGATGTTTGTTGGTTGGTTTGGGAAATGGGTTTCGAAGCTCGAGACTATGGAAGACCGCAACAAGCCAGTCACCGATCACCCAAAGCGGCAGACGGTCTAGCGGACTTCGGTGGAACAGGGGCACAAGGACCAGAAGGTGACAGCACAAGGATGGGGCGAGCAGAGGAGAAGAAGGAAAAGGTCGAGATGCGTCGTCCATCCGGGGACACGCTGGGCTTTATATAGACGAGCAATGCGGCCTGCGGAGAGTGCAAAAGCGGCGACACTATCCTTCGGACAAAGTCGCCAAACCCGATCCGGAAATGGAAACTCCTATCGCGGTAGGCGGTGTCCTGCCGCAGAGGGATGGTGCGGGTTCCGGCGCCTCTAACCGTCTCATCAATAACTAAAAATTAATTGAATTTTTATTAGTTTATAATTTCTTGTTAAAAATTTGGTGGAGTAAACCTCTAGAATTTAGAGGCTTGTATAGACGGAATAGCCGTCGCGGCGTTAGGTTTGCCTAATGCTTTCAACCCTGGAATGTAGGTGTTAGATGTTGTCGCAATACCAAACCCACAATTGTTTTGACTTGTCATTGTTTCATTGTGATAGTTGTGCTGAGGATCTAGAAACGAGATAAACATGTCACATTTAATTGAGAAAGTTGTTAAATTTTCACGCGAAACATCTTTCAAAAGAAAATAAATATTCTAAAGAAATAGATATTTTTGATCTAAGAAAAAAGACACTGCATCAGTGATATTATATCAATTGTCAATAGACCATTTATAGACAACATCAATTGTTATATTGGATTGTGGCGTGTTTATCGATCGTTTCACCATATTCCTCAAACTCTGATTGACACGATTAGCCTTTGCGATAATAACAGACTCATCATATTCATACAGATCGGCTAAGAACCAGAGTACTTGTAAAGCCCTAGAGGATAAAAGTTTGTCAAGCCATAGAAATGTCGCATCGCAACAAGCAATGTTTGGCGGTAAGCAGACCAGAAGCTGTACTCACGATCATCGCACTCCACATAGATATAGTCATTCTCAGACATTTAGACCGGAAAGCGATTAATTTTTGGTCCAACATAATACCGTCGCATACCTTCTTGAATCGTGCCTTTGGAAATGGGGGGAAGCAGCTTCTTCATTACCTTCTCCATGCATTTCAGATATTTGACATTCTCAAGAAAGAGCTTTAATGAGGGAATAATTTTTGAAAATGTCACTGCCGCCTTCTGCAGTTCAGCACATGTGCTGAATTTAATGATAAAAGGGAATGCGAGGCCATCATCGAAAGCTTTCTCAACATGTTTGCGATCAGCATTAGAAAGACCAGGGTATCTTCCTTGCAAGCATTTAACTATGCCTAGATCTGGCAGGTCAAGCCGCCCGCAAGTAAGTTTCATCTATGAATCGCGAATATGAGTTAGGTACTCGGCTAGTTTCTGCGAGAATAAACAGACTTCTTGTTTCAATTAGATAAGGGTCCGGCCACACCTCAGGACATCGCCATCGGGTCAAATGAATGCCCATCAGCCAATCCACCTATAACCCCCAGAACTCCAACAGGTCTTCCAGCTTCTCCCGAAAGGGACGGTGGCGATCTATCTTTGGATAATGGAGACGATTGAATTCGTCACATTTAGGTTTTGACCACCTGGCCAACTACGTTCCGACAGTTAATTCGTCCCCTTGCTTCTTGTAATACAAGACATTGCGATAGATTTTACCATCGCTGAACTTTTGAAAGCTGCAATCATCTTCTCGCAGTTTTCTCTATGCTCCTGGAGTCAATTTCGCAGAATCGAAGAGATTGAGAATCCACCACCGGTCGCTTGGATCTAGCCATTCCAGCGCGGCAGCTACTCGGTGCTGGCCTTGGAGGCAGCATAGCCTCCACTGTGGTAACAGTTTTTCTTCTGTTGGGCAATCGCGAGATAAAATTTTTATGCCATTTAAAGAGAGAATCTGCTGAAGATCTTGCGAAGTAAGCTCCGCGGTTATCCAATGTAAGGGTTCTAGTTGGCGGCAGCCTTCCCGCTCAAATCGGTGTATCAGATGTTTGACACCCCCTTTGGATGCGGCTCGGCTACCGTACACTATCGGTCAATTTCAAGGTCAGACTTGTCGTGTGTTTAGTGTTTTTCTCAGGATTCATGTTGGCGGAGCCAATGGCGTGTTTCGCCTTGCGCAAGTGGATCACGTGATTCAGGGGATATAACCCCTGAATCCCGGCATCATGTAGATAGTTTCTTCTTCTCTAAGCAGCGCTGCAGCAAATGCAGCAGGCCAAAATGCCAACAATTCACAACTCTGAGGAAACACCAAATAAAATAGCTAAGCATATGCCATTTTATGGTGTAGGCCATGAAAATGCTTGTGCTCTCGGAAACGTGGCCGCACCCGCAATATCTGTCAGACTTGAGAATACAATACAATCTCTAGATTGTATCTGGATGCTTTTTAGTCGGTCCATCTTTAATTTTATCCCGCATGGGCCACGAAGAGTACCAAGAAGATTTTTCTTAAAAAAAAAAATTAGTGGCATTACGATACAGCACTTAATTCACTATTATAAAGTCTAAGACCTTTTTTTGTTTTGATGAAAATAGCCAGGCAAAAGCTATGGCTCAAGGAAATCATCGAGTTTCTCTATTTCCGCGGACTGTTCAAGGAGTGAAACAGATATTGGAACAGGAACAGGACCCAGACTCCAGACCTGAGAAGCTCTCTCACCCTGTCAATGTGGTCGCATTTCGGAAGGAAGTTATCAACCCCTGGCAACGATACGAAAAGTTTTCCGTTTTGACCCGGCGGGTCTAGGAAGTATTGTATACACAAAAGACAAGATGTTCACAGAGGCTGCAATACACGAGGTCAAAGTTCATAATGAAGACTGGTTATCAAAACTCTTTGCAGTGACTCACGATAATATTGTGCATCTTCAAGAAACTTTGTACGCTGACGGGGCTATCTTTTTATTCTGCGAGGTGATGGAAGTGTCGCTCGCCATAGTTTCTTCTAGTCTTCGGGGACGACTGAGGTTTTACGAAATGGCGGCATTCACTGCAGAGATCCTAGTGGGGTTAGATTATATCCACAACACGCTAGAGCTGGTACATGGGGACTTGAATGCAGAGAATGTGCTTTTGGCCATGAATGGAGCTGTGAAGATTGGTGAGCCGAGGACCACTCTACTAAGATGAAGCTGACAGCAACCAGCAAACATTGGTGAGAGTATGCTCAAACAGGGGAATATCCAGAAAAGACAGGACGAGCTCACAAACCGGCTCATTAGGAATTGCCTCCCAAGCTTCAATAATTCGCCGAAGTCGAGGTTACAAAGAGATAGTATCAATATGACATAACGCCCCGTTGATTAAGATCATCAATTGTCGCAACTACCCTATGGCCGGGTGCACCATCCCGCATCAAAATTGTACCAGGATAATCATGAATATACTCAGCAATTCTTGGTATAATATGTATTCACATAACCTTCAAATAAGAAAATAGGCCGGTTCGAAGAAGACATCGCGTTAGAGACATCTAAATAGACATTGTGGATGCCATAGCTATGCTAATGCCAAAGCAGTATCTGCCAACCTCATTCCAGCAAGCCTCCATATACTAACCAACATCCAATATGCGGTATTTTTACGATTGGTCAGCATTTGTATAAGCAAGACAAACTGGCATCATGCGAACCTGGGTTCACCAGCTTAAGCCCTTTCTTCACCGTAATGCATCAGTGAAGGCTACAGCCAAAAAGGGAACAAGATGGTAATCCCTAAAACAACAACTGTAAGTTAGAGAGAAAATATTATCCATGTGAGTCAGTCAGAAATCGAGAAATTCAATGGGACGGCACAATCTTAACAGCGGTAATGTAACATTACATCCAAAGCATCTCATTTAATCCAACGAGGTGGGAAATATCATGTCGGGCTTGGAGCGTGTCGCTGATAGCGAATAAGGTCACATTGAACGCGGAAAACGTGAGAACACAACATGCAAAAGAAAGGGTTAACAAATGGGGGGAAATATTACTGTCAAAACCAGTAAATCCCGTCAGAAAAAAAAATCGAGAAAAGGAGAAGTGATAAAACCGGCGAGGAGGATGAGGCCTATATATCTTCGACAACGTGGTGTTAAGGTGGCCTGCTGCACGGGGTAGCCATACTATTCCGAAATAGGAACGCTAAACCGGACGTGGTAATTCGCCGTCACCCAGGACTACGTAGTATTGTAATATTAGAAAAATTACAGGTATGGCAATACTGCAAACCGCCTCCCTGATAAGGGAAAGCGGGATGCAAACGTATCAACACAACAGTGCGAATGGGCCTTCGCTTATTTTCTTCAGGTCATGTGATGGCGCTAATTTCGCAGCCCTTTCGGCTTGTTCCGCCTCACTACTTTTCATCCTCTTCTTAACTTCATCCACTGGAGCGCCGAAATCTCAGGCTTTCTGTAATGCACACCCGCTAGGCCTTTTAGGTATACGGGCTACGCTCGACCGAAAGGTCATGGAAATGTTGAGGGTATACTCAACATTGCGGCCTAGTCCATTATATAGCTTCGTACATTACACTTTCTAATCCCCTCCATCTATTTTGTTGGAGTCGGCAAGTCCCACTTCGAAGCCCTTCCACGCACCCCCTATCCAAACCCTCCGGTCCCAGACTCATGTCCTGCTGCTCTTCGCTGGCCAGCAATGCAGTTCCCGACAAAGGAGCAAAATATCGCGGTGTTAACGGCTCTGAAGCCCCTCGCAGATATACAAGCAATCCTGTATCTACCAAATTGGACGATTGCCGAGCTCAGATACGGAGATGGGCGTACCTACAAGCCAATTTCCCTCCCAGGCATTGTTGCAGGTCGAACAACACTCTACCACCATGACAAAGAGCCATTCTACAGGGCCATTAAGGACCAGAGCCGAGTGCGAGCTATCGATCCACAGGAGCATATGAATAATAATCAGACTTTGCCACTCTAATTATCTGCGGAACTCCTTCCTCACACCTGGCTGCAGATTAGAGTATGACCTCCACGCACTGGGATCCGCGAGCGAGTTCGGGAGGCTGTTGGTACCTTAAAGATAAGAACTGCCGAAAAGATGATAGAGTAGGCTGTACGAGTTTGCAGTCCCTATCGCCAGGTGCGCGTTTCCGGGTTGTCATGCGCTATTCGCATTTGAAAATGCGTCTAGCCATAACGCCTTTTCAGGTGATGCATTACTTGTGTTGAATATGAATCTTGGACCCGGCGCAAACAGTCCATCTTGAGAGATGGATTTCCAACAACAGAAAGGTCAGCTTCAGGAATCGATTGAAACCCGTAATCTTTCACGCTAAGTTCCATTGCGAGCTCAATTTTGTCGAGCGGGTATGCTACGGCATAGGTACGAAAGAGTTCACAAATAGAGTATATAGGTCACCGGAAGATTTAGTGACAAGCTAAAGTGGTGGGGCAACCCCCCATTTGGGAAAGTTTGGTAATTTACTGTAATTTATTGACACGTGATCAGTATTACATGTGTAATTTACAGAAACGGGTGAGAAATTGGCGGACATTCTCAAGGGTCCCTACCAAAATGTGGCAACTTTGACCCGCCATCAATCCACCTGAACGCTTAAACTTACAAAAAAGCAGCCTATTTCCAAATTGTACATCCATTAAATAATAAGAAAATAGCACTGAATACAATGTTGTGGTTGGTTGATGGCTGGTTGAAGTTGGGGGTTGATCTGCTCCGGTTCAAGGCTTCCCATCATAGTAGTGCTTGTGTAGTATACATTGATGATTATGTAACATGATATTATTGTGCTGCGGTTGGCAACAGGCCGTTTTGATCCTACGCTGGATGCGACTGGGCTGTAATTGCAACCAGCCTTCCTGTATCTGCCGATTTCCCTAGAGACCGTGGTGGATTGTTTGCCATTCGCATCAGGACACTGACCAGCGTCGCAGCCTCTTGCTGCACTTTCGAATAGCTCTCTGTTATGGATCCTTTGAGAACAATAACTTCTGCTGTGCCCCTTAAACCGACCTTCAGCTTAGACTCTCCAGATTGCAGCCCTGGCGTGCCTGACATAAGGTTTCCCGGCTTCGGTTGGCGTACATGTAAAGTATATTTTCGGACGAAGAGGATGAAACTCAGAAGCAATATAGCGGGCCGCGACCGGGGGGATGAGGTGCCTTGGACTATACTTTAGAACGAAGTGAGAAGATTTCCAGACAGTTCTCAGCCCTGTCATGACGGCCGGTCGGCAGCAGGAAGATGACTTGAGCAACTTGTATATGAGAGGTTAAGGCTATAAAGTGAAGTTGGAATCGTGTTAGGAAAGTATCGGGAGTCATCAGGATTTCCCTGGATGTTTGGGCTTTTTTTTTAAAAAAAAATCAACGATAGCACACATACGTGGCAAACTTCGAAAGAAAGTCTGGATCAACCAAGGCGATATCATCCTTCTTTCGCTGCGGGATTACCAGGACGAGAAAGGCGACGTTATTCTTAAATACAGCGCCGATGAGGCTCGCAGTCTCAAGGCCTATGGGGAGTTACCCGAGCACGCCAAAATTAACGAAACCGACACTTATGGCCACGAAGGCTTCGAGGATAATGTCGAGTTCGACGAGGACCGCGACAGCAGCGATGAGAAGGAGATCGACGTGGATGAGATCTGAACAAAACGCCCGCTCGGCCAGGAAGGGCTGCTCGCTTGCATGCGTCTATTGGGCTCGCTTGCCCTTCCACAGGCAAAGGTCCACGGGTCTTCCTGTCGGAGAATCTCCTCGAATAATGCCTCAAGGGGTACGTGGGCTAACATTTGAATTGGTCCTTCTCATAATTATCAGATAATGATCGATTCATGTCGCTCCATTGTCCAACCTCGATACTGTTATCCAAAAAGTTCCTCAGCCGTGCGAACATACCTGCTAGCGCAATAGCGAATTCATGGCCCAGTCAGCTATCGGAGCTTCCCTTTCAGTTCGGATCGTCGTCACAAGGATCGCTTGACAGGCTTTTAGCAAGAACATGAACGTGAAATAATTGCATATAGTTATTGCCTGCGCTTCTCTATTATTTCCATTACTTCCGGGAACGGATCTATTTTCGTTCATTCCTTTCTTTTCCCACACCGCAGATAGACTGATTGAGTCGACCTTTGTTCCTCATGTCCAATGTCTTTCTTGGTCTCTCTGTTCTCTCCTTCGTTTGAATTTACCATGTGCTAAGGTGAATGCATAGTTAAGGCATGTCAATAAAAGGCGGCAGTTCTTACTTGTCATGAGATATGATAATTGAATTACATGAACTCGCAGCGTCCTTGTTATTTAATATCTCAGGACTTCTTCCAGTGAAGATGATGGTAGCCTTGACAAAGTTGTCGGCTGTGGTACATAGAGATTCTCAGTTGCAGTTCTAAGACGAATGATAGTATCAACTCCGGGAACCGAGCTGGACAGATTAAAGATTGCATTGAAGTGGGATGTTTCCCAAGGAATATGACTGTTAGATCACTTATGAGCTGGAATATAATTTGTGTGTGAAACGTAGCCGGATCTCTTGACGCCGCCAAGTTTTAGATACTGCAATTGAAGAGTTTTCCTTTTAAAATGAATTTGAGAAGCCAGTGAGTTCTGTTCCACACTCTCATCTGCCTTAAAAATCTTAGAATCCATCTCACACAGCCTACCAATACCCATACCTATGTTGGTGTGAATTCTGCCAGAAATTCGTCTCCATCGCCACTGTGCATCTAGGAAGTAAACAAATTCAGAGAGATGAAGCCCATACCATGAGCAGATACAGCAAAATGTTATGGTTAATGCCTCACCCATTTAGCTCAACTTCGTCTTCGAACACACTTCTCCGGAAGAACCGTACGATTTTACGTGCTGATTCTTTGCCGATCAAAGGGTCGAGGCCCTCCACATCCATATTCGCCACCTCCTGGACGCTTTCAGTCTCCAAACACAGCCTTTCGAGAGCCTTTGGCGTGACTCCAGGTACAGTGCGCAGCATGTCTTGCGGGAGTTGGTTGAAGGTGCGATGCTCGATGCCCGCAGCCGCCATAACATCGTTAGAACTTGAATTCGTCGTGATGTCAACGACGATCCCCACTTGAACAGCGCGGATAGGATCAGGCTCGGGATTATTCTTTTTCAGTTCTGCGAAGATCTCCGCAGTCTGGTACGGCGAGGAAGACCATATTATTTTAAGGCGTGGAAAGGCAAGCGTGAGAAGGACAAGCAGGTGTTGCGCAGATTTTGGGTTGGATGGGTTAATGAGGGAGCTGCTGATCGAGGCGCTGGGGTTGTTCCCAGATGGAGAGAAGCTGTAATCAGTAAGGAAGCTAGGTCCGGGTGTTGACGCCGAAGTGAAGGCGTCGAAGGTAAAGGATTTGTTCTGCTCAAATTCTATCAAAAGCAGAGGGTTTTTGTAGTGCTGCAGCATAGCTTCCGTCTGACTATAGAGGCGGCCATTCTTTAGAGAACTGATCAGATCACGAACAGATTTTCGTTCGACGCAGATGTCTGGAGTCAAAACATAGTCCGCTACTGTCAGCTGACATGGTACGACTACCATACTGCGCCCATGCAATAAGGATGGGAGAGCGCTTCTAAACTCGCGAACATCGACAACAACCGTTGGCGGGGCTGCCGTCGCTGCAAGTCTGCCGCCCCCAGCGATGCGAGTATTGACAGTTCGTAGGAATTGTTCCTGTGGGTCTTCAGCGCTTTTATCATGGGTGAGCGTAATAGCCATACTCTACAAACTGAGTTAGCATTCGATAAAAGGCTTACAGCGAGGGAGGAGTTCATACCCCTTTCTCCTTGATCAGCCGTGTGAAGGCATCTTTCTCTCTCCGAACTGCACTTAGATATCTCTGTTCCTCGACTGAACCGCCGTAATACATGAAGTATACCTTTACATTGCGATTCACGTGAGAGCTGCGATATACCTCGACTCTCCGAATAAAAGCGGCGTCGGGTTCATACATGATAATGTACCGTGGCCGTGCCTCCTCTAATATATACTCATCCATATCGCCATCATAGGCGTGTATTATAGTTAAATCATCCATGTCATAAAGCTGGTAATATTCCTCCATGTTATCCAAGTCGTCAGTAACAACCTCATATTTTAGTCCCTCCTCTGCCTCGTTAGGTTGAAGGTCTTCCAATAGCTCAGCCGCTAGCTGAGGTTGTTCAATCTCTCCCTGTAAATTGCCACTAGGAACCCTGAACGAAGCTGCTCCCCCGCCGCGCACTCTGCGCCTTTTATTCGGTGGTGCTCTGCCTTGTGGGGTAATCGAAGCTCGCGAGCTGCTATGTCCTTGCGCCGATGATTCATCGCCAGATTTCGATTTCGAAGAGTACAGATTCTCTTTAACGCGGGAAAAATTGCGTCTCCACTCAAGGTACTCACGGAATTTCTTCCGCATCATCAATTCAGCTGATGGTAGGGCATCGTCATCATCTAAATGGCCGACTCCATCGCTATTGCTGCAGTTTTGGTCAAATTTGAGATGCATTACCTGGAGATATTCTCGAAGCTGGCGACACGTGGGTCGGTCGCTACACATTATCAGTATCGTGCTGTTAGAGTCATCTCTAATCACAGGATTAAAATATGCGTCTCGCTCGATCTCTTCCAAGATATCAGCAAGAACAGCCCACTTTGGTTGTTCTTCTAAGGGGGACTGAAGACCAGTAAGGAGTGAGTTGGAGGATGGAGCTTCGCTGACGGCAACTTTTCCGCTAAATATCCGTGACCTCGCTGTTTCAAAGAGGATTTGAGCGGAATCGAGGAAAAGCCATGGTGAATAATTGTGTCTGGTCAGTCCAGGAGGCGCGGAGTGCGCAGCTATAACAGTGTCAAGATACTTAACCAAGGATACAGCATCGCAAGAAAGTAAAGATCTGATTAACAAGTCAGTATACCCGATCAGGGTTCTCTTCGAAAAATATAGAAACGCACTGTAAAATAGATCTCAAGACAGTTAAATCCGCAACAATCTGTCTAGTCCTGAAGGTGACGCGGTGCCATATTGGATCCAGCTGCCGCCTGATTGCAACATCGAAGCTCTTGTGAAGAGCACCATCAACCGTCCAGTCTTCCATATCTAGCCCCGTATTGGCCTTCTTTAACTCGGAGAGGCTTATCTCAATACATTCGAGAACGGCATTTTGGATTTCCCTCATTTTGTCACTCATTGGAACTTCTAGTTCGATAACCTCCGCCTTTTTATGTCCTTCCAACGACTGCGCGACGGTGACATGAAATCGGGGCCATAGGGAAGACTTGGGTAGGAAAAGATTGCGCATCATGTTGGCCAAAGGCGCGAAGCCGGTTGTGAAGGGTTCAGGAGAATCCGAAAGAGCTTTAAGAAAGCCAACTTTGTTAAACTGCCGGAAAACTCGAACGATAAAAGCTTCGAGGGAGGTTGCTATGACCCTGCTACAAATTAGAACAAGCCACAACTATCACAATGCCAGATTCCCACCTTTCCGCATGGAGTATAACCACACCAGTTACCTTATCAGCATCGAGAAGCCCTACGACAGCATCAGCAGAACTCCAAGTAATGGAACTGCACACTGACGCACGAGAGAGCAAATCAACAACAAGAATCCTAGATGTTACGCTTAGAATGCCGCCCTGGGCATAGATCGACTCTCTATTCAATCATGAGAAGTTGAATTAAGGCCAGCGGAGGAGGCGCGAAAGGTATACCTCATTGGTACACTGGCTTTATCGGTATTAATTACTTTCAAACCCCTAGCAAGAGGTTTCTTGCTGATTGCGTGGTGTTCCGCCAGAGCTGACTATAGTGGTCAGCGCCCATGTTTAGGTCGTCTCAAATTTTGCCGTCCTTCAAAATCACCTACCCTCACCAATCCAATCATTTTCCCTATCATCGGCCCCTATCACCAGAATAAGATTATTACCAGCAGCATCGTAGGCGTGCAAAAAATTTGTCGCGATGCGCAAAAGCCCAAGGCCCCGCGCGAGAATAATGAGTTCATCTTCTACACGGAGCTCATTGAAGAGATCTTGCTGGTATTGCTTGTCACGTCCTAATCAGAGAATGACAGTGTAGAAAGAACGTTGTATTTGTTCACCTACCAAGGGTAGAGATAACTTGACTGTTAAACTAGGATATTCAGGCATGTGGGGGGTTGGACGCGTTTGCGTAGAGTGGTGAAGAGTCACCTATCATTAGCTCATATGCTTTTATCCCAAAAATAAGTTACTCAGTCATATGATATGACTTTTCAAGCTTTTCCTCGCCTGCTCAAGTGGAGCATGCTATATTTTTAGTTAATTCTAGTGCATTGCGCTAGCTAGGGTAGGTTTAGGGTATAATGACATCATACTTCTAGTATCCATAAAGGTACCGGCTTAATACCTGATTACAGGCCAGCTCGCTGTCCATATATAATAATTGGACCGCGGTCACGTGCCACGCATTTTATAAGAAGGTTAAGGACAGAGTAGTGGCGGAGTTTCAAAATCATCGTAAGGATTCCAACCTATTTTGGCAGCGCCAGGATATTTGAAAATGCTCCACCATTAAGGCACGATTTTAAGGTTGGTTTCCTATATTACTAGTATGTATTCTATATCATAGAACTATGATACAACTTTCATTTCAATTTCTATGCACATGCTAAAAGTAGTGATAGAAACAATTTAATGTATCATGTGTCATTAAGGAAGTTCAATCCCACACTATCGCACTGAGGTCATTAATTGAGCCTACTAGTACGTACTAACAATAGGTACTATTACCTTCAAGTTATTTCGTAGATATTCAGCACTTGGAACATCCCTAATGTATGTTGCTGATGATGATACTGGAAGATCCGAAGAACCTGCATTTCTCTTCGATTAGCCTGGTCGAGAGAGATGTTCCTATTTTTAGAAGGAAGGGTATATAATAACCCCTCTTGTCCTCTAGCGACGGAGGATGGAAAAAGAGAATAAGAGCAAGAATATTTCTTAATACTCTTACCATATTTAAATTCTTTATCCAGCTATAGATACTACTTTTTTTCAGGTATGAAAGCTGCATGTTCATATACACATAGTATTCCTACTAGGTACCCACATCTTCTTATACACCTGGAAAATCAGAATGAGTACCTAGTACTGTGGCAGATGCTTGCACTCACACATGATACACGCATACATGCAAATGAAACTGGATACTTACCTCATAGCTCCTTGTTTTGTTTCTCTTTCTTTAGCCTCTTTGCTTGTCTCCAAAGAAGATTGACATTTAGTCTTCTCCCCCATGTCCATCTCCTGCTAGGGGTGAAGCACTAGAGGGGAGTAAGAACGTCGACGATTTCACTTGCTCAAGCGCCCTCCTTGCTTGCGCTTCCATTGCGTCAAACTGGCTATTGAAAATGGCCGGCAGCACTCGTGCCGAGTTAGCGTGCGTGTTATCGAAGACGGGCCCGCTCCACCCGTTGCTTCGGCATGCCATAACAGCGGCTTCGAGGAGACCCGTTCCGATCCCTTTGCTTCGGTATCGAGATTTGACGGTCCAGGCACGGATGAGGACTGGTTGTTGCTCTTCGTCATCGTCATTTCTGTTGCTGCCGTCACGAGAGGAAGAAGTAGGCAGTCGAAGGACTATCGCGCCGATGATCTGAACTCCGTATTTGGTGACGAGGATGAGGTCGTCTTCTTTAATTTCTCGTGCCCGGTTATCATTTAAACCATTAGTTACTAGTGGATGAGACATCCTCTGATCGCTTTTCCACTGCTGACGTGGATGCCGCTGTCTCAGCCATGCCCAAGTACCCGTCTTCTCCGCTATCTCTATATACCCAGTTGTCAGGAGGCGGACGGTGGCCAGCCCCGCAGCGAGACATCCGGCCGTCGTGGTCGCGATTAATGGTAAATCGTCAAGACCACGATACATCGATCGGTAGATAACAGCAAGGACAATTATCGATGCCGCCAGCACGGCCGGGTGGAAGATGATCGATTGCACTGCAACCTGGCCCTGCTGGGCAACGCTGTCAGCGATTAACCGGAGGGCAGCGATACGGTCGGACTCTATCACGGTGGGGTAGGTGTTGAGGGGAGGTGGATCGGGGGGCGTTGTCTTGTTCCTATCGCTGGTGATGGCGGTCGCGGCAGTCACAGTTCCAGCAGCATCCACCATCATTATTCCTCGGTGAATCTAATACTACTTGCAACGCTGGAAATCCCTGTGAATAGATGCCCCGTCGGAGTCGATCGTCGTTGGCGGCTTCCGAAGAAAAAGGCCCGAAATGTCGAAACAGAGCGAAGGAAGGAAAAGCAAGTTGACAAATCTAAGCACTTTGTAGCCCAGAAATCCGACTCGAAGTGTCCGGCGAGTCTCTGGCCCTGGGAATGGTTTAAGGTTGTACCTGATGATAGATGACAGATTTTGGTTGGGTTGATATATTGCTGCACAGGGAAGAAGAGGAAGAGAAGTGAAAAGGAAGGATACAACACGACATGTGACATCATTGATGATGGACCCTTTTCATCCATCTACGGTAAAAGATATATAGTCTA
Source organism: Pseudotulostoma volvatum (assembly GCA_019804575.2). Taxonomy (NCBI): domain Eukaryota; kingdom Fungi; phylum Ascomycota; class Eurotiomycetes; order Eurotiales; family Elaphomycetaceae; genus Pseudotulostoma; species Pseudotulostoma volvatum. Next base: position 157,834 of record JAHQZX020000008.1, on the reverse strand, counting down.
TGAAGAGTAAGTTACGGTCGTTTCTGCTCCCAATATATACGTTCTGGTGATCCCTCTACAGAGGACACCAGCTCTCTGGACTCATGTCGACATTGTAGAGTTTTCGTCGGTCGACGGCGGGACAGATGAGTCACATACCGAAAGATGAGGCCGAGAATGCTCCATCCTCTAAGATATAAAACTACAAGCGTTTGGGTAGTATATATATTGATTACGAGTGTATTCTGGTAACGGGTCCCCATGACATCAAGCCCAAGTATGAGCCAGAGACTCTATTTATTGAAGAGAACTACAACCTCATGGCAGATGGGGATATCGCAAACTAGCAAGCCTCGTCCTTTTCTACCTCATCAGTCCGCAAATTGTGCGAACGTCAATCATTTAGCCTCAGGCCCGTGCTCAGTCAGTTTGGTGACCATTACTTTTTGCTATAGCCGATTTCTCCCCTTGAACGAGGACGCTGTCGGAACTGGCGATAGACAGGCTCTCTCCCGACAGCGCCTCCAGCGTCTTTCGCTTCGTTTCCGGGATCAAGAAGCTGGTGAGCAGACCGCAGAGCATGAAGAACGCAAAGATCTGCATGACGTGGTTGAGCCAGGGAGTGGCGGAGGTGCCCGGGGGCGCGCCTATATGGACAAGCGGGCCGAAGACCACCTGTGCAATAATGGCACCAACTTTTCCGGACGCAGCACTGATCCCGTGCGCAGTCGACCGGTAGCGGGTCGGGAAGCATTCCCCGGGAACGATGAAAGTGGTCGAGTTAGGTCCGAAGTTGAAAAAAAACTGGGCCAGAACATACAGTGCGAGTAGACCATTATGCGACTTCAGTAATGGGTCATAGGCGAATCCGATGATTATGAACAGGATGGTCAATATAGCAAAGCCCATGATCTGGATCGGCTTTCGCCCTATTGTGTCGACAGTGGCCACAGTGGCCCAGTATCCAGGGATGGCACCGGCACAAATCAGGATCAGATTCCCGACGGCGTTCCGATGAAAGTACTCATAGACTGTCGAGCCGCCTGTCCAGCCGATGGCACCGAGAATGATGGAGTTATTAAGACCTAGTCCGTAGAAAGCTGGCTGCTCATTAGTGTTTTCCAAAAATAATTTCGGCTGTAAAATGGCACCAGTCGCGGGCGAACAACAAGAGACAGGAAAAGAGCGACGCACCGATATCAAGAAAAAACCAGGAGCCCGCCGTGCCCAGGATGGTCGAGGCATTCCGCCAGTGGTGGAAATGATTCCAGAAGTCAGCCCAGCTGGCTTTGGGCGCCCGAAGCTCGTTTGCCTGGTCCTTCAGGGCTGCAAAGCGCTGCAACTCATCTGGGTGGCCCTCGTGTTGACCCTCGATGTAGGCACTGATGTCCTCGCCACCTTTGATGATGTCACGCTCAATATCAAATGTGTACCGGGGTGTTTCAGGAATGGTCAACCGGAAATAGAGGGCGATGCAGGCGGGTACAGCACCAAATCCGATGACGGTACGCCACATTTTGTCCACGGCGAGCTGGCAGACTCCCGAGCACTTGGCCACAGACGAAGCCGTCAGGAGCGACTCTTTAAAGCCAGCGGTGACGATCAGGGCGATCAGGGCGGCGCCGAACTGGCCAAAACCTTGCATGGCAAAAACGGAGCCCATCATAGCACCACGCCAGCGGGTGGTTGCGAATCTACGTCAGTCAGCCGAGAACCGAACCCAATGGGAGCCTATCAACTCGTGCTCGCGAAAGAAAAGGCTGAGATAGGTTGGGAGAAGGCTTACTCTGAAGTGATGATGGAAGATAATGGGTAGTCGCCACCTATACCAATGCCCATTACTACACGCCAGAAGATCATAGCACCGACAAAGGAGATGCCGGGAGCGGACGAAGTAAGTGCCTGGGCTAAGGTGGCAAAGATCATGATGATTAATTCGAGGCCGTACATCCGCTTGCGACCGACGTGGTCCGCAAGCCAACCGAAGAGCAACTGTCCGATAACATTTCCGCCGAAGGTCGAGACCTTGATGGCAGTATCGGCGGAGGTTGGGGTCTTGCCTCCGGCTGAGAGGAAGTAGACGACGCCCAACATACTGGATGCGAGGTTGATAGCGAAGAGATCGTAGGCATCGGTGAAGAAGCCCACACCAGCGACGACGATAGCGCGCACATGCCGCCAACCAAAGGGAGCATTGTCGATCCTAGCCAGCGCCAGACGACGACGTTCATTGGGGTCCAGGTCAACACCGTCCAGATCGTGAGAGGCCATTCGGGCCAACACACAAGGAATGATGGTCTAGTTTGAACGAGATGTTGGGGAAGGGTTGGTGAGTCTTCTTTTACTCTTTTTTTATCACCCTTCGGTGGAAGACACCTCCCTAGTAGACGACCAAGAGTAATGGGAGAGAAATGAGGTCGTATTAGCGACAAGCAGGAGAGTGAGAGTGAGGAGGGAAGGAAGAGAAGAAACAAAAGAAGGGGGAAGGCGGGACCTGGGTAGATATTTATACATCCCTTGAGCTTATATAAATAACACGACTTTAAGGCAGGGGACTCGTGAATGCTGAAGATTGGTTGCAAAAAAATCATCCCAACTATTATTACTCAATTTGTTCTGATATCATTCTTGGTACTACCTAGTAGGTATCGTCTATTACTGTTCTTCTAATTATGATTAGCTATAGCTGTCGTTGTGTGTAGTTATCTATATAGTCATAAAGCTCCTGCTGCACTTAATCCGATAATCAAGAACTAAAGAATCACAGAAAGGTCTACCATCAAAGTTCATCCTTTGCTGCTGTCTGTCACTTTCTGATCTTTAGATGATGAAGATCTTCGATCATGACATGAGTTACTTTGCTGTGGGAGCTGGGAAAGCCAATCAGGTGCAGGGACTCCAAAGCATGAGCTCCGAATTCACGGAACGGTTTCGGTGAGGCGTTGCCTTGGCAGCGTTTCCAGGGTTCAGATACGACGATAGCTTCCTTTCAAAAGAAAACTCGGCTTGCTGCCCACCCACTTAGAGGCTTGCTCTGAAGCAGCCTCCTTCGTGCCACGGAACCTGGTCATGTACGGTGCCTGATGCACCAACAAGCTACAGCCTACAGCGCCTGTACCTGTTACAACCTGGAGGTCCTACCTACATCGGGTAAGGGGGGACAGGGTGGGGAAAAAGAGGAGGAAAAGGTCCGAGAAGCTTTTTTTTTCTTACATGCTATACTTAAAATTCGATTAATAATATTAAAAATAGTGATAATGATGACGATCTCTGCAATAAGGATCTGCCTCGCATTCCTATGGCTCCTCCAGGAATTCGGTCTGTGATCTCCGCCACGGACTGAGGCTTGACAGGTGTCACTACTAGCGCCATCGGGCCATCCTCTAGGCACTATCACCACGTGAGCCAGTCGACTTATCAACTACTTCTAGCTCCGAAGCTATCGAACAAACCAATATATATATATCGCCTTTCGGCCACTTAAAGACGTTAAATAATACAACAATAAATATATATGTACCATCTTATCATTATCATTTATCTCAACGGCCAACTCCCTTTTATCTTATAATCCTTAGAAGTAATATGATATGACGTTTCACTATCCTCTATAGGCATACATGTACATATATGTGCAATATAGGCTTTTTATGGCGAAGACATGCGGAGCATAGCTAATCTGACGCGAGAGCACTAATTCAAGAAAGAGAAAAAGGGTTCAGAGAGGCGAGTGATAGCGCTATGTTATCATTCCCATAAAGTCAAGGCCAGGACAGAGGGCAGAGGATGGGGTGAACCCGGATGATTGAGTTAGGGATGCTTCTCGCAATAAAGCCTATGTTGGCTCCTGGCTACGCCTAGCCGCACGATCTGCCCGACGGGTTATCGACGACGTCAAGCTTCCGCCTCAGAAGGAGTATTGGAGATATATTCCAAGCTGAAGCACGTACGTTTTCTATTCTAGTACACAGGTATACTTCAGAAGCTAAAGCAACTTGAAGAAATTCAATAATCTCAATACTTAGTACGGCTTCTCGACGTGTCAGATATATACTTCTTCTCGGCATGGCTTTGAACGAACGCATCCATCATGCGAACAGCACATCCCACATCCCAACACTAGGTTCAAAACTTGATATTGCTGAAGAGCCAAGTTTGGCTTGTTTGCTTTTTATTATATTCACACAGCTGATAGCTTACATTTCCATACCGCACATTCCTTTTCTTCATAGTCGACGGCAAGTATCCATCACATGGTGCGTAGTCCAGGGCCGATGCATTCAAATCTGGATAAAATGAGGGACAGTCAAGAATAATAATTCGAAGAATAGTATCACAATCTTACTGATGGTTTTCTGGCCTTTGGCTAATGCATGTGTATGACTCCATTCTTTATCTTACCCACCTAATTCCCACGAGCCTAGCTGTCCACACGGCACCTCAAGGAACCACGTGTTAGACGGTACGACACATTGATAACTGCTGCGGTTACCTGTAAGACCTGTGAGATATCGTGGCCGCCATTGCCGAACTATCGAGATGGCCGATTGAGTTCCTATTGAAGTTGAACCCTCCGGTGAACATGTCACTATAGAGGAAGAACCTACTGATAGACGATGATCCCTCATTTTCATAACCGGTGATTCCGCACGACCATACACAGATCCAAACAGTATAATCTATATTATACTATTGCTGGTGTCTGTTTTGCTAAAGGGAATCGCTATCGAGAGGATTTATTTAGAGTGCTGACTAATCACCATTAAGTCTCCCACCCGAGACTTTGTCGGGCACCTGACATATAGTACGCTGACTGGATGACCTACCAAGTCATCCATTGGGCCTTTTGGCGCTGTGGTGTAGTGGTAAAGTCAGCACCCGCTGCCTCACAGACTCCGAGTTAACGTGATTCCACCTATTATACCGACACAAGGTTCTAGTGGAAACTTCTGTTGCAGCGATCCCTCTTGCCGTTCCTGTGAAGAAATCGACCAAGATACCCAATCCCCCAGAGCTGAGTGATGGGAAGGACCCGCGCTTTGAAGATTGGCACTTGGAAGCTATCCGTTAACGCCGATCATTACCCTACAGCTAAGCTTAGGATTGGATATGTTGTCGGCGAAACTAAGGGCAAAGCGAGAAAGCATATTACACCGAGATTGGGGGATGGAGCTACAAGCAAATATGCTGATTCGGATGAGGTGCTGAAGGCCATTTACCCCGATCCAACCGCAGGATCACGGCAAGGAATCAATTCTAAAGCTTGAGAATGAGTGTCTCATAATGGAATGTTATATCCTCCAAGAAATATTCTGAGCTTCCGGTTGGTGCATTCCGGCGACTGAAATCGATAAAACAGCACATGATAATTGTATGGAAATTTCATCGTTCACCAACTGCATCACCAACAACACACTGCCTGTAATTAATATACCAGTGGCTGTATGATGAATATAAATGCCTAGGCTAGAATTATATACAGTGTATTTTTCGAATTACCCAAGTGTTACGAGGTAAGGTAGGATCGGAACTTTTGGTATTCTATCCCCAACATGAGGCCCTTGGACACTCTCGAAACCTCAACCCCAACACGCACTACTTACCGAGCTCTCTAATTTTCAGCCGATCCCTCTCAGACACTGAAGATGCCTACTCTAAGCAAGCGGAAACGGCATTTGGCTTCAGTCCGTAGAGCTGGCGGCAGGGCCTCAGATGAACTTCTTCCATCTGCCTTAGTGGCTGGCAGTGCACGCGAGGTAAAGCGTAAAATAATTCCACTCCAAGAGACAGATCCTAATGCTGATCGTGTCCCTAAGCGACGCCGCGGTAATCCATTAATGGTATATTGATCTCTTTCGGGTCTAAACACACTTCGAGTCGGCCAGATTTCTCTTTCAAGCTTTTGAAAATTCTTCGGCGCCGAGGGAGTTTCTACGGGCCGGTAGGAATGGTCAGGATACCCCTGAAACCGCTAAGCAGAGGAAAGAGATTGTGGCTATCCAACAATGTGAAGCCCAGCGACAAAATGAAGTTCTTAACTTATCGCAGACTTCCTCTCTACCATGTAATACGACCTACTCCATTAGCATCTCAGCGACCAACGTCCTCTCCCGCCGTTCATGAAACTGTCCTATCAGATGCCGCCGTGTTGGCTAAACATTGGTAATTTGTGGAAAATTTCAGAGAAGCCATAGGGAAGGGGAAACTAGAAACCTGTGACCATTCCCATGAGAGGCGGTTCAATATGGAGCTTAACGCTGCTGCTGTCAGACAAGGGATAAAGGGGACAAGGCGCCGTACTTAACGAGTGACGATAACGAAATGAGCCCCGGTGAGGTGCCTGTCGATTTGCCCAATTCCAGACGCTCCAATAGCAGACATGTCTACACCCGAGTCTCGCTCAGCTTTCGTGGACTTTTGGTCCCAGAGAACCGCCGCCTTCAACCCAGATCCCAACCGTCGCCCTGACTTAAAGCATCCTTTCAGCCTTCCCCCTGAGCAACAAGAAAATACTAGGGATTTCCTAGCTGCAGGCCTGAATCGATCCCAACAGCATAGTAAAAAGATATTGTTCTTGCCTATGATAGAGCTTCGCTTATTAACAATTATACGCGTTCAATGTAGCGTAGTCAGTATCTACTCGCTTTTGCTACGCTCGTCCCCGCTTCGGCTTGCCCCGGGCGATACTTTTTTTTTCAGTTTCTTTCATCCTTTATGGTCCCAGAAATCATCATACATCATAAACTATCAGCCACCATAACTTCAAGTCTGATGTGAGATATTATATGTCACCTGGACCATCCTGTTCTTATACCATATATCATTCATGCTTTATACAAAGTTATGTATATAGTATTCAAAGAGAGATAAATATCTCTCATTGATCGATCCTACATAAACGTTTTCCCTGTCACGTGCGCAGCCCTCACCACCAGTAACTTCATAACTCCGTCAAAATAAGGCCGATTGACAAGGCGTTGAATTATTTGAGATCCTAGGAAGCACCAAATATTAAGGCTACTGCTGAAAAATAGAATGCCAACCGTTCTACACTCTCAAAAATCTTTTAACGCCAAAACAAAGCCCCACCATGAGGCAGATAGGCTATACAAGTGTAAACTGTCGCCAGCCCAAGAAAGGTCTTAGTAAACCGTCGATTCGGGGCATTCCGCCTGTAGTACAAATGACCTGAAATCTTGTTTTCAATATTGCCAAAATTCGAGTGGGAAAGAACTGGCCCCGAGACTTTGTCAAGCGCCATAGAGACAGGCTTGATTCCGGCTTCTTAAAGATAATGGATCTATGCCGCCAAAAGGCAGATAGTCCGGGAGCCTATAGGCTTTATTTTGAGGAGGATTGTACTTCGGAATCGCTTTTGGATTATGCTAAGGAATCGGTAGATTTAGAAAAACTATACCAGTACGAAGTCCATGAAAAAAACACCTATAATATGGATAAGAAGGGATTTCTCATTGGAGTCCTTCGGAACCTTAAGAGAGTCTATTTTGCATAGGGTCAATTTACATGGATTTTTCCTGGAATCCCCCCAACATTGATCTACCAAGCCCAACTGGGGACGGCAATTGGATACTTGGGTTGAAGAGCTGGATGAAGCGAAGCATAAGGCGCACTTTGCTTCCTCCTCTCTAGTTGGACGAACGAGGGTTTGGGGTTTGAGTGGCTTACGACGGTATTTGATTGCTCTTCTAAGGCAGAAGCTTGTCAGTGTAGTGATTACCGTATGCTTATTCTTGATGGGCACAGAAGCCACGTAAACATATGATTCCTTGATTGGTGCCACGAACACCGAATTCTCGTCGCAGTGTTCCTTCCTCACTCAACCCATCGGCTTCAACCTTTGGATATTGGCCTTTTTGGCCAGCTTTTGTCAAGGCTTTCCCTGAGGAAAACATTAGAGGTAAATAGTCACATGTTGGCCTCAGCCTCTTCGATCCCAGCATAGTTATCAAAAAAGTCGATACCGCAGAAGCTGAAACGCATTAATCACGACCATCTACGGCCGCAATAGGCTCATCTTCCCTGTCAGGAGTCGACACGAAGAAAATACGCCGTTTTACTCGCCAGATTCGCGAGGGTTCGCCTAACGGTATAGCAAAGAAGGCCACAAATACTATAGAGAAACTAGCTGCAGAAAATGAGATTAAGAAAAGAGAAAACACCAAAAAGGCATGGCATGAATTTACTGCAGCAATTACGGTCAGAAGGGGGGACCGGGCACTTAATCTTTACTTTAGCCCATCTAAGATCACCAGGATGAAGGAAATTCAAGTCGAAAAGGTATAGCAGAAGGAGAGAATAAGAAGAAGCAACCAGATAAAAAGGTGGAAAATGCAATAAAAAAACAAAGGCGGGAGTTTGAGAAGGAGAAAAGGGAGTTTGAACGTAAACTCAATGAAGTTGTGCGGGAAAGGGAAGCTTACAAAGGCAGCTTGGCGAAAATGACGGTGTAGTACCCCAACAAGGTAATGAGAGAGCCCAAAAAAGGTTGCAACCAAAGCCGAAGCTACAAAGAGCGAACCTAAACAATCCACAAGGCAAGAAGATGTTGATGTTGACGTTGAGTTGGAGGCAAGTTTGTCAGTACTGTCTCTTAGGTCACCCAAGCTTAGAAAACAAAAGCAGCTCCCAAAAAGGTACGATAATTATGATGTGTATGCAGAATAAAAGCCTATAGCATATATTACATGTTATCCGAGTTTCAGATAATTTGGGCCATGTGCTATGTTGTTATGAATTATTTTGTATGCATCGTGGGCATTCTACGGAGGTGTGCATCTCGTAGGGCCGTGCACGTGACAGGAAATATGTTTAGTTAAAAAGACAAGACTTCATCTATGATCTATCAGGTACCGTACCTTTCTTCCACTATGATAAGATCTTACCAAAGCTCGGATTGAGTGCATACCTGGCGAATCAACTGGGAAGGCGTGACAGATAAAGGCGAAACTCATCCTTGATGCTATTTATACCTTCAGTGAGCGAGTTACCGAAAGCGCTACTAAGGTCACCGAGTTGAAAGGCCTCCAACATAATAAATCGGAATTCTTTGGAAATATGATCCTTGTAATAGATCCCAAGCAGCCTGATTCCGAAAAAAAAGGTTCCCCGTGCTATAGACGCACCTGTAACAAAGTGATCTTTAAGAAAGGAAGAATTCTATCTATGTCACTAGTTTGCTAGAATTCCAAACTAATGAAAGGAGAGAAAGAAACAGCCATGGCGTAGTTGGGCGGCCTCTATGTAGGAGATTCTAAGATAGATGCGTCAATGTATACGCAATGTCAGCCATCTTCTGCTGATTGCGAGAGAAGACATTTTCATGTGTAATGAGAATCACAGGTCGATGGTGTAATCCGACAATACAACCATTTTTGGTGTGTCTTTTCGGCCTTGTGGAACTATCGGCGTTGAAAGCCTGTACTGCATGACAATCTCGATATATGGAACATCACAACCGAGTACAAAGGCACCCGTCGAAACCAAATCTTCATCGTATGGTTTCCTTGCACCTCTTAATGTGCAACCTGTGCTCCAATAACAATGTGTTTTAGAGTTACATTTGTCAAGAGTAGCTGTGCAGCCAAACCATGACTTCCTTGTACGTACTGTGCCTTAGGTTCGCGTACGACTCACTGAAGGTCTAGCCATCTGCAACAAGATGAATTTCATCTACCATAACAGCCTTTATCCGCCCTCTGAACTTCTTTCTGGCTTGAGAGCACCGATTCACGGAACTTTCAACTGCGGGTAATTTCAGGCGAAAGGAGGATATAAGAAAAGCAACCAAGTAAAACTAATTTTATTTTGTGCGCGCGGGCGGTGAACCAAAAAAAGCATTGACCGCGCTCCGGTGTTTGGGTCTTTTTGAACTGTTCTGGACCAATTGCTTTGAATGGCGAGAGGGTTAAAGCGATATCATCAGGAATCAGATATTGGACGGTTGCAAGATGAAGCTTTTCCCGAAAGATGTCTTTGCTACCGATAGCAAGTCCAGTTTCTCGAATAGCAGCCACCACAGCGCTTCAAGCCGCTCTGGCTTTGCATCAAAGCTTATATGCAGGCTTCACGGTCTTTCAATTTTAGTTTAATCCGTTCATCCTTTCTGGTGGCTTTTCAACCACCCCTGCGTGGCCCCTGAACTACCCCACACCTGTGTTTTCTCGTCATCCGTGGCATTCTAAATGATCGAGCCTGATATGTGGCAAAATAGGGGTAGAATTCAACAACAATGAATAAGGGGATGCCGGGGGAACATGTCCCAAATCTTATTCCGAGCAATGCTTCAAGTCCCTTTAAATATATCGAGTTAGCTTTTAAACTGCATTAGCCATTATTGGGTTTAATCATTCGCCCCTTCTGGTGATTTTTTCCCACTATACACCACCCGCGGGCTTCAAAAACCATTTTTTCCCCTATTTGGAAAGGGTTTTGGTTGAATAATTCTCCACACAACTCTTCAATTCCTTTGAAAAATTATAGGATTATGCAGCAAGCAACTAACGCCCTTTTACACCACCTACTTTGAATTCTCTCGCATTGGATATTTCAAAAGTTATTTCGAGTTGAAAATTGCCGCTGAAAAGGGTGTCCCGCGCCTTAGTTTTTAATTACTCTGTTCCACCCGCCCTGCCTTGGTAAACCAGATATCCCCCGGATCTAGCAGAGGCTAGGTGTCCAAAGGCGATATGTGGGACCAAGGAACGCACAATAATCATCCACTAAGGCCTGACCATTCCTTCCTAAAGGCAGCTATATCAGGGTAAAGAACTCCACCACCACCACCACCACCACCACCACCACCACTACCACAACTAGTTTCTGAATCCGCGCGTAACTAAGAAATGTTAGAAATAGTCTTCAGACACTAGCAGCGATAGGTGGGTCCATATCGGGGCTAGGGTATAAGCCCACTAAGACGCCTATCTAGCTCCATTCTACATGAAATAGAAAGATTAAGGAAGAGAGTTCTTTGTGAAACGTCTAGTTGGAAGTGTCAACTTAAATGTAGATTGCTATATGGTATACCCGATCTCTACCGGTAGCTGCTGTCAATGCTCGACGATATCTCTCGCTTTAGCTATGTCTTTTGGGTTTCATTTGCTCCAACATCCCATCAATGTCCTTATCTACCATTGCCCATTCTTTTTCAATAATCTCTTGGTGTTTTAGACTCCTCACGTAGAATGAAGCTTCGAAGGGCTTGGGTGATGTTGTGAATGCAAATTTAAAAGCCCATGTGTCGATTTCTATTCTCTTCCCATCTTTATAAGTATGTGAAAGGTTATACGCCCATAGAATACGAGCAATAGCAATGAATACGCTGCCATAGCCATAATGTCTCCCGGGGCAGATCCTTCGACCATAACCAAAGGAGCTAAGCCGGGTGTCAGAGATTCCTAGCCACCTTTCCGGTCTAAATGAGTATGGATCGGGAAAGGTTTTTTCGTCGAACGCCATCACCCAGATGTTTGGAATAATTATGGTGTCTTTCGGGATGCAATATCCCATGTACTCGTCATCCTGAGTGTTGGCATGCGGTATAGCGAATGGCGTGGGTGGCTGCCACCTCATTGCTTCGTTGATCATCGCGTCGAGATAGACTAGTCGGGGTCGATTTTCAAAGGATGGAAGTCGATTGGGCCCAACAACTAAATCAAGCTCTCGTTGAGCCTTTTCCATGCAGCTTGGATGAAGGACGATTGCTTTGATAAGTAAGCGGGTAACCGTAAGGACAGCTTCATATCCCGTTTGCTCAATTGTTCCAATTATGTATGCGAGTTCCTTATCTGACAATCCTTGTGACCACTTTGATTGCATGGCTCCATGAACCCAGTTCCATGCAGAAGTTGATCTGCCCATTTGGAGATGTTTCATGTGTAATTCGGTTGTTTGCCGCTCTGCGTCTGCCGCAACCCACTTCCACGGGTCTAAAAAGTGAGGAATATAGTCATCAAGAGCAGGAAATAGTTCCACAAGCCGACAATACATACTACTCAAAGCCTCAAATGAATGGGCATTGATTCTATCGAGGTCTACCCATCCTTGGTCTTCAACGCTATCCAGATGTTTACCATATCCTGGAGTGAGAACCAAACTGGCAGAGAATCGAGCCAAAATAGAGGTGAAGTCTTGGGAAGATAGCAGTTCATGGAGAACCTGCTTACTTTCAAGGTCCTGTAGCGGCTGGTACCTCTTCATCATATTTGTGTTTAACAATGACATGAGAATACGATGATGGTCCTGCCATTTCTTAGTGTAGGGGATAAGCGCAGCATTCATCCCATTGGTCATACGTTCCGATGCCATGATAAGTCGAGGTCTTGAGCTGTATATGACGCCTCGCTTGTCGAGAAGGTTGTGAGCAATATCATGGGAGCCAATACTAATCACCTGGCGTTGACCATACCGAAGACTGATGATCGGGCCGAATTTCTTGTGCCACTCTTTGAAACATTCCATCGAGGATTTCTTTAGAACCTGATGGATATTTCCAATAATTGGCACGGGTTTGGGGCCTGCAGGTAATGGCAGACCATTATTTTGGGACTGGGGCTTGTAAAGAAAGAAGACGCCAACAAATAACAGAATTGAGAGATAAAGATAAAGCCGAGACCCCGAATCAAGCAAGGGTAGCGGTATTTCCGGTATCATCAACGGTGAATAGATTGCTGTATTTTCCATCTCAATGTAAACAAAAAGATAAGCAATGATTTAAGTTTACGTAGAAAACGATGAGGTTCAAGCTGTGTATCCTTAGATAAGTCTTAACGAGTCGAGGAAGCATCAATATATACCACATTCTCCCCCTTTTATGATCTTTCCTCGAAACCTGATGGTATATGGTGAGAAGGCTAAGCTCGGCTTTTGAGTTTGGATGCTGCAAAGATCACCATATTGCCACACTCGTTGAACCAGGAATTAGCTGTAAACTAACTGCATGAAATTTACATTTTGATCTTGGGAAGAGATCGAGGTATAATCAACAGACTAGTTAGAATAACACATAAGTGCTTACTAGTAGAATAAAACAATCCAGGTAGTCACTAAATTTGTAGGTGATTAGGCCCCCCATTCTCGGTGAATTTTTGGGTCAAGGTCATCAGCAAGATGACCGAGATACATAATTACATATTTTCTTTTCAAAAATCTTCCTATCATAATTCGGGTTGGGTTAGCTATCCGGGCTTTGACCGCGGCGAAAGCTGGAGAGTTTTTTTGTAGAGTATGTACTGTAGATCAGATTTAACATCTTATATGTAGCATGAGGTTATTCTAATTTTGCCACCGACCAAATATGTAAGTCATAAAATGTTCAAGCCCTTTGGAGTTAGACGTATGCCTAAGGAACCTTGACTTCAATCTTACTATTCGGAAGTCACCCGACTCAATGAAGATCTTAGACGGCACCCGCTTATCTCACCCAAGAAACTCTATCATAGATCAGCTAAGGATACAGACCGACCTGGACTGTACTATGTACAAAAGAAAGACAGTATTAACTTCTTGGAATGGATGACGGATGCCGACTTAGTAACTAACAAAATCGGCCGCTTGGGTTGTATCATACCGAGATTATACTGAAGATATAAATGCAGGGTTGGCGGGTAGAACCGGCCCCTTTCATGCTATGTCATACAAAGACCTTTCGGGTGGATGGATGGTCTTCGGCAAGAAGTTCGGACCGGTGATGGATCCATATGGTCTGGTATGGATAGTGAGAAGGTAGCGGGGGTAGTGAGCCGGCTACAAATACGAGATCTCTCTTTGGAGTTGATAGAAATCCCAATTCTAGCTTAGCATGATAGTGAAAGCTTTTTCGGTGATCCTCGGCGAGAATTAGCGGGGTGTATGTCAGGGACCTGGCATATATGGTGGTCCAGACATTCGAAAACGGGACATTCATTTTTGATTAGTAATCCATATCATACACCGTAATAACATGTAATGGTAATATAACTAGTGTATTTTTACTCTAGCGTGACCACTATTCGTGTTTGGGGACCCAGTCATTTTCTGCAAATGACGGGCGGCGATGGCGAAGAACGGCAGCTTCTTACGACTAAAGGGGAAAGAGAAAGGCATTATGGTTTCCAACTTCCTCTTGCCTTGGGCACCGCTCAATCTCCTGTCTCTCGCCAAAAATCGATAGGATGAGTTGACTTCATCTGGTGTCCCTCTTGAGGCCGCGGTACTACAGAAAAGGGGAGGGCTACTGGGATGGACAGAGGCTATTGCAGCAAATCAAGACAAAGGCTCTCCCCATCGCTACTGCCTTACCTCTAGGGTATCAGTTTCTCTTCCTCTTTGATAATGCAACGAGTCATTCGTCTATGATTCCCTTGGAGTATTGAACATGAATAAGGGCAGATGTAGCCAACAACCTCTACTTGGAGATGGATGGTATATCAGTGGGGACAAAGCTGTTGTGTAGCAAGCGTATAACAACGAAATGGACCTCGTAACGGGTAATTGTAATAAAATTCCCAAAGGCATTCAAAAAAGGTATTGGAGGAATGAAAATTGTGGCCAAGTGAGAAGGAATTTCACCTTGAAGGCCCCAAGCCACACTGTGAGGAATGCTGGGAGAGACAACAATGCAGCGAATGTATTAAGGGCAAAAGATGTGATTCTTGCTGACGAAAAAGGAACCACAGGGGGAACTGCATGCAGAAACGAATCTGCCGCAAATTGTGTTCGTCGGAAAAAATCCTGCCAATGCGTTCGAAAGAAACTCTGCGCATATTATGAGGGGAGGCAGGAAAAAGTTGTGAGAAATGCGAGTCTACCGCTGAAGTCAGTTCAAGTGATAAGTTTATCTTTTTTTTACCATCTTCCTAATGCGCTCTTTATTAATTCCTTTCCCTGCGGTGCTCGTCGCCTCCTTCCCTTGCAGCCTGATTTTATGTGACAGAAGGAAAAAAATTGAGGAGATGCTTGGAGGAAAGCCTTGCTGTCATCATTGTCCCCTTCTATCCAAAGTTTCATTGTGAGTTGAATCATATTGAATACTTTTGGTGCCACTCCACACGCCATGCAAGAGCCAACTGTGACTATGCTATCGAGGGATTACGTAATGTGCAGCGTCTGTATCCAGTAAAACTATTCTTGGGAATTATAACAGCTCTCCGAAAAAGATGGCATTATATTGACAAGGGGTGGCATACAGATCAGGTGTGGAAATCACTCCACATGTTGGTGTATGTAATTATTAATAATACAAAACGGAGTGGCTTGTATCTAGGGGTTATGTGTATCTTACCATACATATGTCCGTATTTTTCTACATAGGCAGAATGTATACCGCCTTCCGACCGCCTTCTTAAAACGGTAACTTTATTCTTAAACCAGTCTCTGATTTTATTTTTCATGTGGTGGTGTGGCGTTGCGTAGCTTTGAAAATGGTGATCTTTTTGTGTGCACTTTGTATTGGATTTGAATGTCCGCTACCATAGTACGCTGACTACAGTGGTAAAGTCAGCGCCCCGCTGCCCCACAGGGTGCATGCCCACCGGAGGTTTCGTTAAAAGGTTCGTCAAACTCCCTTTACGCCCCGGTCAACCGTTGATGAAGTGGAGTAGGCCCGAACATCGACCGAAATTTTAACCCGTCCAGTACCAGGATATAAAGCCGAACCCAACATCTAAATAGATTGGCAACTGCCGCCCTGGTTCTACAACAGGAATTAAGCGATCTCTATCTAGTAATACACACGGGATCTATACTGGCAATTATGTCATAGTTTAACCGATACAGATATAATAATTTCAATTCCTGTGCTAATTATCATATACTGAATCTATGAAGCAGCCGATCGAATGGCCTAGCATGAAGTAGGAAGGGGAGGACTCTTAGCACAGTCGCGACTCGCGGAAAAGCGTGCACTATAGACCGAGATCATCACTAACGCTCGTGCCCAGTAAGAAAGGCAGCCAGATGTATGACGGCAGATGTAAATGGAGAATGAGGTCTTTCGGCTAGTGTTAGGAGGATATGAGACTAGGATTACACACAGTGTTAGCGAAAAGAAGAAAACTATTCTTAACCATTGAAGGAAATTGGGAATGGTAGCACAAGAAGTAATAGAAAATGCTTGTAAAAGAATGAAAGTAAAGGTAAGCTTCAAGCGCTGATAGCACTCGGGCTGTTACTAGAAGCTTAACGTCGATAAAAATAATAATAATACAAGAGATAATATGAGAAGACTGGGGTACTCTGCGGCGAATAGATGTGTGCGAATGAAGGGATGGATGATACCTACGGAGCCGTTAAGGTCATGTGACGGGCACAACAGCCAACCTGGCCGCGACTGTCGCCTTCGACAATATCTCCATATCTGGAGGAGAGGTGAATAGAGTTTTAGTATTAAGTTCGGTATGCGTGGCGCAGCGTCATTTTTCATGGTAGGGGCTGGGCTCCTAAGGAAATCCAGCCTGGCTGATTCTGTTGGCTCCGGTGACCATGCACTGACACCGTCACCTATTTATCCACCATACAGATACCCCAATAAAGATGAAGGTGAGAGAGTCATAGGGAAAGCTATGCATTTGTGACTTCTTCAAGCCCTTCCCCTTCAATAGAGTAGAAAAAAAATGAGGGGTTAGCAGTCGAAGGTTGAAGGGAAGAATTCATTTTCCTCGCCCCAATCCGCCTCACTGCGCAGGGCTTTTGGGCCATAATGCCCTCCTTGATATGTTCCTTT
>JAHQZX020000008.1:87914-141035 GCA_019804575.2 Pseudotulostoma volvatum | reverse complement strand
AGATAAAGTGTTCAAGTTACGGTTGAGGGTGCTTGGGGAGGAGCATCCAGATACGCTGGCTAGCATGAACAACCTAGCATTGACATACGGAAACCAAGGGCGATGGAAGGAAGCCGAAGAGCTACAAGATAAAGTGTTCAAGTTACGGTTGAGGGTGCTTGGGGAGGAGCATCCAGATACGCTGGCTAGCATGAACAACCTAGCATTGACATACGGAAACCAAGGGCGATGGAAGGAAGCCGAAGAGCTACAAGATAAAGTGTTCAAGTTACGGTTGAGGGTGCTTGGGGAGGAGCATCCAGATACGCTGGCTAGCATGAACAACCTAGCATTGACATACGGAAACCAAGGGCGATGGAAGGAAGCCGAAGAGCTACAAGATAAAGTGTTCAAGTTACGGTTGAGGGTGCTTGGGGAGGAGCATCCAGATACGCTGGCTAGCATGAACAACCTAGCGTTGACATAAGGAAACCCTGAGGGCGATGGAAGGAAGCCGAAGAGCTAGTACAAGATAAAGTATTCAAGTTACAGTTGAGGGTGCTTGGAGAGGAGCATCCAGCCACTTTGATTACCATGAACAATCTCGCATTTACATTCAAGGCCCAAGTCCACACCGAAAAAGCTACTTCAATGATGAAAAAATGCGTTCAGCTCCAACAACGGGTTCCTTGGTGTGAGAGGTTAAGACCTCTTAGTAATACTCGTGCTACGTACTTGTTAACTATTCTATTTCTAGTTAGCCTTGGCTTCATGTTGGCACTGTTGTAATAACTTTCCTTCTCTTTTCTTTAACAAACATGACACGTCGGCCTGGAAGATGGGATCCTGAAAGATCCCATGCTGCGGGAACTCCCGCCACAGCAGTGCTGAATAGGGAAGCAAGGGGTTAAGCCTATAATCCCGGAACCTTCCCGAAAGCAGAGAAGAGAGGCGGGAATAGCTACCTGCAGCAAGACGTCCGAGTCGATCCAGGAGCTCGAGGAATGCCCCGGCGGCCAGGTTGGGCACTACCTTCTCGGTCGCCTCGGGCAGCTCCAGGTGTGCCGCTCGCCAACGATCCAAGTCCGGCCAGACCAGCCGCCGAAGACCTTCCGGAGCCCGGATGCCTCGAGCGATCATATAGCTCGAGGCACAGGCAGGCTCAAAGTCAGCCTGGCCCCGCATGAACTCAGATGCCAGGTTGGTCAGGTAGCAGCCCGTCATCTGGTCATTGTTCTAGCGCCCGGCGCGGCGGATCTGTGAACGAGCAAGCTGGTGTCAGGTAGAAGGCCGGGGAGGCGGATCCGAGGAACACGAACTTACCTGGGACTCGGTGACCCCATTGAGCTCCGCAATCCGGGCTCCCGAGGCGCGGGGCGCATGCGAGACCTTCGACATTCGAAGGCCGGCGCTTTCGTACAACCGCTTCGTCCAGTCCGCGGCGGTATCACGGTTCAGGGGTTCCTGGAGGTGGGAATGATCCCGCTTCAGGAGCTTGACCCGATACCAATCCTCACTTGTCCGGAAACAGGGGAAGGCTTCACCCGAGCGATGCCACCGCCAGAACAGGTACATTGCCAGGGCCCCGATCGGGCATGCATGGAAGTCGCGGTGGCGTAGAGCGCCGCCGTACTCCCGTCGGCCATGCTGGTTTGTTTTCCCTACAGCAGACAAACCGAAGCCGTTGGCCTAGGGAATTCGCCCCCCTTTGAAAAGAAAAGAAAAGAAAGGAAAAGAAAGGAATGTCAAGGCGAAAAGGAAAAACGGAAACCTTGCCGTGATCGAGGACGACGCCGAAGCACTAGGCCTGCCCTGCCTGCCCTTGCCTCGGTAGATCCATGGAGAATAGATCTGGAAGCTCGAGGGCAAGCCGGTTGCCCTGCCGGAGCAGCATGGAGTGGCCCAGCAGGAAATCGAGGCTAGTTCGGAGGGTTTGCTCGGCCACTCGGGGGCCGAGGGCGTTCCGCCAGACCGCCCGAGCCAGCAGCGGTATTTGCGCGGTCCTTGATGGTATCGAGCCCGCGGTCCCCGAATTCCGCCCGGCGGCGCGAATGCTCGCCGCGGACGACCGAGGCCTGCAGCGCCTTCGCCATGGCGTGGCGCGGTGAAGGCGAATTATGGAGCTTGAATAAGACGTTGAAAGAGGCGGGTTTTTGGGTTCGGATGTGGGCGGGATTAGGGTGTCCGCCACCATCAGTCAATTGAGATAAATCTTAGCACCCCTCATACTTGGCCCTCAGCATCCACACACGACATTATCACTTGAAGTTCTCAATAAATGGCAATTGAAGGTCGGTTAGATGTATCATAACCCGAAAGAGTTTACTTCGTCAATCAAACCGAGCTATGTTCAAGTTGGCTGGGTTCAATTTTCAGGATTTATTAACAAATACTCATATTTCGATTTTTCAAAGCTCACTTTCAACTTCACATTTTAATTAATTTACACTCATCAACACCACCATGCTCAGTGCTATAGACCATACCCTTTGTCGCCTTTCTTGCATTGTGTCCTCACTTGCCATGCTGGTGGCATGGCCCGTGATCAGTATATATACAGACCTTGGCTAAGTGTACTTGACATCTTTAGTTAAGGTGGATGGGGTTATTACTCTGTAAGAAATGCTTAATAGGACATCGAGAAAGATATGATAGCAATTGCCAGTGATAATAAGTAGGTTCTCAGTGAGCCAGTCAGATAGTCGATTGGGAACACTACATACCGGACCGGGTTCTAAACGCCCAGCCCAGTGTATGTATCGAATGAACACGTCCTATCCATATGTTGCCTATGTGATGGCCTAAGGCTCGGGGTATGGGTCATATGACCCACAATCCTGTTTTTCTTTCTTTCTTTTTTTTTCCTCGCCTTGAGATTCTTGTACGATCGCCCCCCTTAGCTTTATGCACTCGGGACATCAACCGATATCATATATTTCTAACGGCCCCTAGCCCAGACCTGTAATTTCTAGGGAGGTATACCTAATGATGGGTTAAAGGATATTGGTGAAATTAAAACTCCTCGAACAAGCACGTTTACAACTGAGATCAGCTGTAATCAGCTGTACGTACATATTTTTTTTTAAGTGCCTCCATCATACTAGGTATAATCGTTCGGATTCCCTTTGGAGTTCAAAGGCCTTACTTCACAACATGATATGATGCTCTTTATTTAAAAAAGCTTCCTCGGGTTCAGCAGGGTGGAGAGCACCACGAGCTCTTTGCGGCATTTCTTCGGAGCTCGCTTTCGACATCAGGTGAGCCTTCAAACCGTGATATATATATCATAGGTCCCCAGCCACCTACCCGTATTAAGAAAATCGCGTTCTTGGGTTTGAGAAGCGAATTATATGTGCGTTGTGTGTGGCGGCTCAAATGATTACTTTGTCTGTGAATTGCCTGTTGTTTGCGAGTTCGTCTCGGTTTCCTAGTTCCCTCTGCTTTCTTTCTCTATCCTTAGGCAAGCTATTATATATATGCTTTATCTTCACTACGTAAAGCGTTCTACCCTTCCTCTACTTTCCGTTATATATAGCCGCATTCGACTTATATATTTCAGGGTTCCCAACACCAACTATCTTCATTGCCTATTCTCATGCTGATAGGCTATGGTCATAAAAAAGCCGCGCTTGATCTTCTACTGTGTATAATAATTTCTAGTTGATGAACAGCTTATTATAAACCATGCAGACATCAGTGCTCTCCAGTTGCAACTCGACATTACCTCATCCCCAACAATCCCTTAAGCGAGTAGTTGCCACTGGGCCCTAAAAAAATCGACGCAAAATGCTGGATTGTAGGCGGAAAGATTTTCAGACTGATCGATTCATAACACTCGCCTTGTATGACCATACTAGTAAGGATCTCCATGATTTAGCATGGCAAATATTTCCTTATCGATACGATATTTTTGCTGGATGAAGAAATCGGCACTACTTTCTCAAGAAGCAAAAAAGCGACTGCTGGAACTTCAACCGCATCAATATTCAAAGAAAAAGGGGCCATTGTCATAAGACCGCAACATATTCGTACAGACAGTACAGGCAGTGTTGGCTGTTGGCCGCTCGGTATAGCCAACTTAGATGAAGCCAAATTCGACTACACTAATAAAACACTGAAAATGGAAAAAGGTCCTTTTCCCTCCACAGTCGAAAAGCAAGCTGTCATGAAAGATGGCGATGGGAAAAGGGAAGTGAAAAATCATGGGACATAACAAGCCTTCTTAAAAGGGAGAGGAAACAGCATAAATTTACAGTCCACAAAGAGGGTTACGGGTTTGATTACTTGTCGTGCTTGTGGACAATATTATAACCTCACCGCCCGCTAACAATGGACTTGTGACTTCAATTATAGTAACTGCAGATAGAATCAATTGGTGGCAGTAGTAGTATAGTATTTGAGATAAAATGTACATGTTTAGAAGTTGATGGGGGTGCTGGTAAATTTATTGGTAAATTACCTAGTTGCTAAATTATAATATTTGGTAAATATCACCGTTTCCGGGTATGATAATGGATAGAATAACAAGTTGCTAACCTAGTATATATCGACATAGTATGATAGTAGAATCAATCGATCGTGAAGCCAACTTGTTCCTTGCACATATGTAACCTTAGCGATACCAGGTACATATATATCTAAGCGCTTTTCTTGTGATAGGTAGTACTACGAGATATACCATAAAATAAAGGACTTATATTATTTAACATTATCTGATTACTTAATGAAGAAAGAAAGGTTAGATATATAGATGGATAGTGATCGAGGTGATATGGATATACTAATTGGACCATAATAATCGCTTTGGGGTATGTATGGGTATGCATGGTATCTACATTTCTGAATTCAATATTGGATGTAAGAAAAAAAAAGAGAATGGGTTGCTTAAGAGGTTAGGAAAGAAGAAAAGCTTGTACTAATAGGAACATGTACAATATGGGCGCTTTGCGCAAAGAAGAAAAAGGAGGGAGAAGGGATGAAAGAGTATAGCAAATTGCGTCCCTTCATGAATATATACATGGAATCGTAGCAAAATAGGAGGAGGAAAGGGAAAATATAGACAGAAGAATGTAGAATGATGCAACTTCCAAGAATATACAAGCCAGGTCATGCCGAATTCGTACGATAGAGTGAAACTGCACGGGAGAGAAGTCCGAAATAGAATGCATGGATAGGATTAAAGATAAGGTAAATGGAGATAGGGTCGGGATAAAAAGGTGAATGGTTACATTGGGTTCTCCTTGTCGAATTCATCTAGTTCGCTTCCATCACCGCTGTAGCCGATCTCATCACGACGGTCGTCGATAATGCGGCCATACTCTAGCAGTAGACGGAACATGTAGATCTCGATATCCTCGTTTCGGAGCACATGTTGGGCCCATTCCCGGCCCTGCATCGCGATCTGCTGGGCTTCAAAGTCGTGTTGACGCACCTGGACGTTGGCATGGTCATCCGCCGAGCTAATTTCGGATCCCGGTCGTCTCGTCCCGATGAGATAGGTCATTATCGAATAGAGATCATCGTACCGGTTGTCTAACGGGATGAAGTGCTGCCAGGCGAAGAGTCGGGAGTCGTGCCACTCGCGAAAGATAGTCGCCTTGATCCCTAGGGACTTGCTTTGAAGGAAAGCCCGCCACCGGCCCGAGAAACTGTGGCCGTCCACGTCGATCAGATACTTGTCCTTGAACTGCTCCGAAAGTGTGACCTGTGGCTTATAAGTCCAAACATTGTCGTAAAATCCACAGTTAGGAATACAGCCCCAGGACTCGGTGAAACCAACGTCAAAATGCGTGGCGGCAAAGGGGGATGGTTGAAAGTGAGCGAAGTTGGAGTACTGCCCTTTGTGCTCCCGGGATTCGCTCAGGATGCTGACCTCCTGATCATTCATCAGAGTACTGTTGGTGAGTTGGACGAGGCGCTGACGATGCATCCGTTGCCAGTTATCTTCCACTTGTGTGCCGCCGGAGGTGACACCGCGCCAGAGGAGGACATCGGCTTTATCTTCCCAATCCAGATCCTCGTGAGGATTGTAGGTGTAGCGCTCATCTTTCAGAGTATACATATTTGCGGGGAAGAGGATATCACTGTTAACGCTGGTTTTACACTCGCTGAATACGGGTACTAGCCGCTTTGAAGCCATCACCGAAGATGCTGAGTATAAGAATCCATGTTTGTCCTGGATGGCTGGTCCCACGGTACACAGATCTGTAGAAAGATTGAAGTTGGTAATTAGACCACCTAGTTTTCCCTTGTACAAAGTATCCCCATTCGCGATGGTCATATTCGCATTTCGGGAAGGTGACTCGGGTGGGCACGCTGGGCTTGCAATATCCATATACTGTTTTCCAGGATAGTGGAACCACTCCGGATCGGTATGGTTCTCCCAATCCCCAGGTGGCTTGTCGAAGTCCAGAAAATGATCCATGTCTGGGGTGAAGCTATCGACCGCATTGGGAAGCATCCGCCTTGACCCGAGCTCTACATCCAGGAGCATTTGCATATCTTCGAACGGAATGACCATCCGGGGCTGGTCCAGCCGATTCATCGCAATGTCCATGTCTGGCAAAAACTTCACAAAACGCGAAATAAGATTTGCCATGGCCTCGGAGCGCCAGCCTTGATTTGTGACCTTGGAAACCCGTTTCTTCCGTATGTGCACTCCGTCAACTGAATCGTCCTCTTTCTCCGACAACTTGGCCGCCATCTTGCGGATCGCCTCCGGGGCGAGAGCCCAGAATGGCCGTATATCGTCCATGATCCGCTTGAAGTCATCCACATTGTGAACTTTTTTCTTTCGGGCATATATGTACCACTAGTAGAACTAGAATTAGAAGGGCATGGTCCTTTGAGAAGACGATACCGGGAGGGGAGGGGAAAAAGATAGATATACCTCTTTAAAACCCGGAGGTGGATGTCGTCCATGTTGCTCCCTGTATTTGGCAACAACTTCGCGAAATGATTTCGAGCGGTTCTTTTCATACGCCAACCATTTCTCCTTTGCCTCACGCATCAATATAGTGATTGGATGGAAATCTTCTAATTGACCGGATCCCTCGATGTTGTGATTATTGGATGATGATGGAATCTGACGGCATGGTTAGCTTGGGGCTAGTTAGAGAAGGCTTTTCACGCACTAAAGATTCGCCCAAACCAGTACCTGGGAAGGGCACCCGAAGCGTGGTCGACTGTAGATCGCTCTCATCAAGGAAGAAGAGTGTATTCAATAAGACGATCACCACGCTGAGAAAGGCGAGCGAGCAGAGTAGTTTCCGCTTACTCCGAAACCAGCACTCGAATTCTAACATCGTTCTGTAAGTTCAAACTAGCGTGACTGAAGTGAGTTAAGCCGTCGCAGCATGAAGTTTCTTCGAGCAAGGGAGTCTGAGATTAACAGGCCAAAGGCAGAAGAGAAGTGAGGATTAGGAGATCGGGATTGGACAACGCATTATTGCTCCGGCTGATGATTCCTGACAGTGCAGTGATAAGGAGGGAGGGTGACTTTGACTCCCAAGTATCGATTGATTTCATAAAGAGAAGGAGATGGGTTCTCTAGTTGCTAAGTTGATTATTAATTGATAAATCACATAGTTATAGAAAATAGATATGTCTAGAAAACTGAGGTAGATGCTATAGTCTATAGTAGAATCACGTGCGGTCAGCTTACTACAACAGATGGCTTACATAATAACGGGCGAGAGCTAAGCCTAAATAGGTATCCATACTGACACATTATTAGGCGTCTAACAGTTCTACAGATATAATAATTTGATTTCACATATGAATGATATCATACAATACTTTAGATGTTTAATGTAGGAAAATTCAACCTTTTCCTGGGCGATGGTATCGTGGTATTCCACTCCTTTTTAGTCTACATAACCTGAATTATTGTGATATCATAGAATTAAATCTTACCTTCGCTGATTAGTTGACGGATCCGGTTAACCAATATTTTATTTTACTGGTGAGATTGTACAACTGCCTAGCCCAGTACTCCCGTATTAAAACCATTCACGCCCTCAAATTTGATCTACCAATGACCGATCATACGCTACTACAATAGATAGATATATGATGCCTTGAAAGTCCGTAGTAGCTCAATCCCCTGGTTCAGTGCACATACTAAAATAGCTAGCACCTGCAGATATATACAATAGTACGCTGTGAGGAAACTGCTGGCTTGGCTCTACGTTGAATATCCCTGCATGTATCTATATCAATAGTCGTAGCTGAGTGATTCGTATGTGCCTATCATACATTCCTGGCGGTGCGGTCCGTATTACTACATATAACACTACTGATGTAGAAGGTGAGGAGGCAACCGGTCGCGTCACCAGCTTACTAAGCGCAGTTCTTATTAGGGCGAGCGAATTATCGTGATACAGCATTCTACTCATAAACGTGGTAAATAAAGGCTATAGAATGATTCCTTGTGGTGTGTTATTCCAAGAACTGTATCAGTGCCTAAAATCCCAAGCCTGTTCGTCGAGAATAACTAGAAGAATTAGAATCTTCCGTGGGGCGTCGGGTTGTCGGGTCGCCCGGTCGAAGCTCACACTATCTTGCCAGGCGCATTATTAACTAGTAATATACTAGGAGCTATGATAGTCTCGGGCAGCAGAGGCAATGAGGTTAAGACGTTAAAGGTTGAAGCGATACGGTGACGGTAACGTCGACCGGGGTGAGCATGTATTTCAACTTGAACAAAATATATTCTTCGAGGAATCGCCTTTAATATGGACCGAGAAAAATTCTAACCGCAACGTTCGGGCCATGACTGAGCATAGCCTCGGAATAATCGACGTTTTCGCAAATATCAACGATCACTCCATCCCAAAACTGTTCATCGCCACTTCTCTAAAAGTCGACAAAAACCCCATTGGCATCATCCTGATTTTGAAGGAAGGCCTTGATTCATTGAGAGTTCCCGAGCCACAAAGCACCCAGACTTGGTCGACACCGCCTCTCGGGGCTAGTAGAAACCTATTGTGACACTTTCTACCCTTTCAGAGCTAGGGAACTTTTCGTTGAGTGAAGCTCACCGAGGTGGTAAGGGCGGTGTAGCGTACCCTTAAAGTGGTAAGGGTTGATCATTCTCTTGCCTGCATGAATCCTGGCCGTCGATGGATGTCAAGGAACTTTCAGTCTCCACGCGGAGCCGAAGAAGAGGAGGATACTTCTTTGCAAGAGCGTGCGTTGCGTGCCTGCCTGAAGCGGGCACCATATATTTCCTGATACAGAGCCCTGAAAACCTCACTTTGAGCAAGGACTCTGTCTTGCATGGTCTTTTCCAGGGAGCGACACACTATTGGTTGCGCGCACGGGGGTCAGAAAGAGTATAATAGTTTATGCATTCTCATGGTCATAGCTGTGCTATAGCTAATATATCTGAGGCCCGTATTCGACAATCTCATCGCGCTTTGTATCCTTAGCGCTGATATTGTCATAATAGGAGTAACAGGTAGATCAAAGTTGACGTAACTCCGCACGTACTGTCCCAGAGATTCTCTTCCGTATAATCAAGTTCGGCGTTTACGTAGGATTGTTTTCTCCTTTGAAGGGGCAGATTGGGACTCAACGCCAGCAGTACATGGTGTAGGTAGTCCCAATCTGCCGCTGCAGCCCTCGAAGGAGAAAGCAAGTTCTCCTACGCAAACACCGGACTTCGACTATACAGAACAAAGCCAATGGGACAGTACTTGTGGTGTTACGTCAACTTTGATCCAGTCGTCCATTCAAAGCCCGGGAAAGTTGCCTGCAAAGAATAACATGTTAGCGGTGAGGAATTGTCGATTACGGCCAAAACTTGGCATAGGCAACTGGATACACTGGTAAATTTGTATAACTCATTGTCGATGTGACATGAAGCCCATGCAACTTCTCAATAGCGTGACGGTCTTTACTCTAGAACCCACTAAGTTAGTATGTTGTCACGATATTCAATATCTCCCCTGTCCGAAAGTTACGGTATACGATCGTTTACCTATTGCCATCTCCCAGGCCTCGACGTCGAAACTATAGTTCTGATGAATGCGTTGACTGGTCATAAGCCTGCGTCACCCAGTTCGTGCTTCTCTTTATCATGGGGACTGTAAGATCATGATAGACTAATCAATCGCATCGATGTCGACGGTAGGCTAAATTCGTCGAATAGAGGCATCACCGACACCAATAGGCCCTTCAACTCTCGTACTATGGTATCCTACCGACTAACTTATGTAGTTGAGACGATCAACATCACCAATAACCGAGGCCATCAGGATCAGTAAGCCGCTGCCGCCGCCGCTTGACAGTTAGATGACTGTGACGCAGAAGCCTTATTAATATAATAATAATTATTACCTACCATTTCTCTCACTGTCTACACGTATTACCTTTGGGCTCTAGGGCTCCTCCGTCGGCTGGTGGTGCCCCTTGTCTCTCATCCCTTCCTAGTGCTGTGTCCGGTCGCTTGTTGTTCCCACCATCACAAAGTTCAAGGATCAAACACAAATGGGTCGCATGTGCCATTACAAGGCGATCGCTAGGTCTCTGGCATTCAGGCAGGCCGCAAATGTAATGAAGGTGGCGAAGACAGTAAACTTGACACTCCATTAGACGGTAATAGAGGGTCTGGAAAGCACTTTCAGCATTAAGTGAGTGTAAAGAGATTTGATTTGAGAGAGCAGTTTTTAATTTGAGTTTAACTAGGATTGACACCTATTCAAAAGGGCGCAATGGAAGAGCAATCTTTGGCCGAATAAGTTTCTGGTCTAGAAGAGGAGAGTGATTAGTCATACCTACCAGTTACCATACTATATATGTATATCCATGTACCTAACTAAAATTAATAATTCATATTGGTATAGAGGTATGATACCTTACCTAGGTATGAAGGTATGATAGCTTCTATATACATACATACATACATACTGTATACGCAGGTACTCTAAAATGGTAACCTTGTGGCTGTAGATGTGCTAAGCCTACTCTTCTGGCGTTAAATAAGCGAGAAAATAATAGACAACGTCGTTTTACATACAGGACCGCTTATGTTTGTTTGTTTCCCTTAGCTATTACTAGCGTTGCTACCATCTTCCTAATCATACGACACTATGATCTATCTCCATAGTTAAGTTACCATATAACCACCACAACGAGGATTCCGTTATTCTCATTTTATTATTATTAATAAGCTATTATTATGTTCGTTGCATCACACTCCGCCCCCACCCGCAATAATTCGACACGGCCGTTTCCCCATGTTCTATGCCTGTCTAATCATTAATGTCCATTCCCGTCTCTTTCCAACCATTACTGCATTTATTCGCATTTGCCGTGCGCGCGTTCAGCGATAAGGCAGTTAGCTTTGCCTTTCTGTTTACCTTTCTGTCTGTCTTACCTGCTCGGAGCCGCCCGTACTCTCTTGGACCCGGGCCCGTGATTGAAGTTACATTGTGGTTGAACACGCGGTTGGATTAATAACGGATCTTTGCGCCGTTAGCTAAGATGGATCTTGGAGAAGTGCTCTCACAGGCTAAGGAGATGTTGATTGCTCGGGGTCAGGTATGCTATCATATGTAGTACGTGTATTAACTGGAAACAAAGAGCGCTTTCCTTTAAAAAGCAGTTACGCCTCGGTCTATTACGACTTCCATAGTGGCCTTCAACGCCAGCGCCTGAATGGTTTTCAATATGGTAAACCGCTCGGTATCCGAAGATTCGTTCAATGACTTATTAGTTTTTTGACGCAAAGCTGTTACGCACACGTATCATGGCATCCGGACTGGCACTGGTGCTCTGGGCTAGCTTCCTGAACTTGAGGTGGTGCATGTCTTGAATGATATGTTCACGATGATAACTCTGCGAGAATAGTCAATGACCTCTTGGGAGGCCCAAGATCTGACTGGCTTACCACTCGCCCACAGGAAACTTGAACTGGCACAGACCGATTACCTACCGGATTATGTATCGGTCTCAACGTACGGTAGTTTGTATACCTAAAACGGCCAGGGCCCTGACACACTGGTAATGGGGGCAATGCTGTTCTAGACCCACTAGATTCACTGCTGCTTTTTCTTCGGGGTCCCAAATTGCAAGAGCCCGCACTCATAGACATCCTAGGAGTGCTCTTACTACAAATATGCAAGTACATAATCCCAAATGCGCCTGCATCCATTCACTCAGCCTGACCTCCTGGCCTTCGAGACTGCTGAGTTCTCCACAGGTGCATGGATGCAAACGCAGCCGTGGATAATTTCCAGCGTAAACCCAGTTTCCGCACCGTCCCCGCAGCGCGGAGCATGTGAATGTGTACGAAGGCTTGCGAGCCTATCGAACAACTTAGGTACAGCTTCAATCACCGGCTTTTGGTTTTGTCGCTTTATCCTCATACCACCGAGGGAATAGACGAGGAGCACAGGGCTTAAGATATCGAATATGGTATATCTCCACAGCACCAATTCAAATGAGGAAACATCAACACGGTGGTGACAATCGTAAAGAATCAGAGTTCTACATGTCATAGCGTAAACCAGCTGTTGCCCATCGGGTCTATAGTGAAATACATACGGTGAATTCCGATTAGTCGTTGACTCGTACAAGTAATAGAATCAATATGAAAAATCAGACACCCCTTACTTACTGCTAGCAATTCCTATCATATTATGTATCCATTTATATATCAAATCATTCTATATATGTATTCAGAGAGACTCAGTAACTCCTTTAGGCGAATTCTCAGCCCTCAATGGATTTCTTTTTTCCTTATGTATTATCTAGCAGAGGCGGAGCGGAAAGCAGCAGCCAGTTTGCCACACGACTGAGCCAGCCGCTACCTCCTAAATCGGTACTTGATTTCTTTAGCATGGGTATCATTTTACAAGAGTACCTAGTAACTTGGTTCATTCACCATACCATTGTCACTATGTTAAGAATACAGTAGAACCTGTTTATAACGATAGCGCCGTCAACAAAATACATATCGTTAGGCCCAGGTTATCGGTGTATCCAAGTTGCAGCCTTATGGGAAAATCAGCTGTCGCACGGAAAAATATCGTTGGGCACAGGTTATCGTTAAAAACATGTATTGTTATAAACAGGTTTTACTGTAGATTCACTTGTCATCATGTATGTACAGAAGAATACCCTAGAGCCGCTAGAATAAGCAAATGCCATCTCTAGATACTTATCTCATATCTAGCCATTTGTAGAGTTTCTGGCGCTACTTGAAGATAAGTTGAGGATACTAGCTTTTTCTAGACATGTTTAATGAAAAGGTTAATAAGTGCGCGAAGCTGTGAAATTACCTAACTCTTCTAAGCACTTCATAAATGAATAATAGAACAAAAGCAATGAACCCGCCGGAACCCTCAGTGCTATCAAAACCGTTCTAAGTCTAGAGAAGCCTATGTCGGTATAGCTTTGAGAACTGTGAAGCCTGGGTCATAGTTAAAACATGTTCCCTACCAGAATGTTTCGCAGCCTTTTCCTATCGGATCCCAACCATGGAACGCCTGAGAATGAAGATGATAAACACTACCCATGTTGGATACCGCGGCCGAAATGCAAGCAATTGCTGACGAATGATGCGATATACGCCGTGGAATGCAGGGACGAAGAAGAGATAAGAGAGCAAGACAGTGTTGAGGATTCTGTTCAACGCCAAAGCACGCCTTCGCCGAATTGAAATATTTGATAGCCACCCAATGACTCCACGTAGAGGTTTTGATATGGAGTATGTGAACACATCTAACCGGCCAAGCAACTAGACGGCGTCATCTGCCCTTGTGGCCATGTATCCAGATGAACGTAGGGTAGCACACCAGCCTTCCGTTCAGAGAATGCTTTCCCCAGGGGCTGGTAGTGCATCTGGTGGACTGTAAGGTTTCGCGACTGGTGAAGAGACGCTAATGGGGGTGGGATTAATAAGGTATTTACGGCGCGGACGGGGCGATATGGGGAATTCCTATTTGTGAGGAAGAAAGATGGCGACAGATGCGTCGTGGGCGGTTGGGCTGAATATGCAGAGAGAGCTGGAGAGATAGTAGCAGAAGACACTGAGAAAGGACTCTGTCGGCGGCCTGGATCAGGTAATGGAATAGTCCCAGTATAGAGGCTTGGGGGAGCTGGAGCTGGAGCTATGGATGAAGTTGTTGAAATTTGCGGAATCCAGGCAGTTGGAGTCTGATAAGCAGAAGACATAGTGCGACTAATATTCGCGGGAGGCTGGCAGACGTCCCCATGAAGACTTGGAAACGCTGGATTTGACGTTTGTTGAGCGGTGGGGCGCGGTAGACGCGGAGCATCTGAAACCAAGGGTAGAACAGAAGGAACCGATGTCGTTGCTGCGACAGGGGGGAGTACAGGTACGCTAGTAACGGCCGTCATCGGCGCCAAAGTCGTTAGGGAGCTGGAGAAACTGTTTGACATGGCCACCCTCTTCATTGGGTAATCTTCCATCGGCCCATCCCAGTTTCGTTTCTTGATGGAGAGATGCGGGGCAGTCTCAGGTAGTCGTCTTTGTGAAGATCGACTTGGATAAGGCAAGCCATTGAACAAGAGATCCCAACTCTCCTGAGGGGACGAGTAAACGGCTACAGGGGACGGAAGTTTTGACGCTGGTGACACAGGCTGGGTATTTGGTCCAGAGACAGATGTTAGATCGGGTGATATTGGTAAGATGGGAGTCCCTAGAACCAGTTCATTCTCAGCTGGGGCGCAAGACGCTCGATCAAAGTAGTCTGCAAATCGGCTAAGTTTGACATGCCATTGCTCCCACTCTTCTTTTGAAACAAAGAGGTTGTAGCGGACATTGCTCAAGAATTCGACCTCCATAATATGTATCTCTTGGACGGATATTCCTGAAACTTCAGCCCAAGTCTTGTTTGTGTAGGTATTGTCGTCAAGGACTATGGCAGGTTAGCGAGTTTTATTTCACTCCTTACCCGTTCAAAAGTAGTTGGAGAGTTACCACGTACATTTATTTCCCATCATCAAGGCAATGGTCATTAATCGAAATTCACTACCTTTCTTCCCCCTTACGCCAGGATTGAACTTCTTTAAACGGCATATAAACAGTAAAGCCAAAAGAATGACATTTTGGCTCACTTGCGTCGTGGTGAGAATGGTAGTCACCCATTTCTGAAATCCAATCGTAGGGATGGCTTCCGGGACGAGCGAATAGACAGCACCGGAGGATTCTTCAATGGCTTTGAGCTTGGGAGCCTTCTCGAACCAGAATAGACATGCGATCTAAGGTTTAGAGAGTTAGCTATTCGAACACATGAGAGAATTGTATATATAGTTCTTACCCGAGCCGTAAATTCAGCAAGACTGCCCCTACTATCATTGATTGACGAGGGGATCTGCAAATATGGAGCTATGGAATTGCCCGTACCCTTTTTCTGGTTCCGAATTTCAAGAGTAGACTGATCCCTAGGCGAAGACGTATAGTTCTGACTGATAGTAGCCGACAGTTTGTTGTTGTTGAGGTGATTTGCACCAGACACCTTCACATATTGTGGAACGGAGACCCCATAGCAGCACCCCCCATAGCTAGATGATAGTGCAACATTGTATGCCACAGTCATATCGCTTAGAACAATCAGTAATCCGCTCCGAAGGAGCGGACCAGTCCGTCGACTCGTACTGAATGCACGTTTATGTAGTGAACACCACTTGTGAGGCTGACAGCGAAGAGAGCTCAGAGGTATCTGGTTTGGTAGCTATAGATATAGGCGCGGAGAGAATGTCCGAAGTGGAAACGTAGGACGGAGGAGAGGGAGAAGAGCGTGAGGGGATAGATCCCGGAGTTGGATGAGAGGGGTAAGATGCTTCACGAGATGGTTTCATGGGAATCGAGCAGACGTCTCTAACCCGTCTTTTCCGAAATCTAGTGAAGGCTCTTCGACTGCGAGGCGATGAATCGATGTGTCTAAGGCGCACAAGTGTGGAATCACGGTCACGGTTTCGGGTCGCCAGGTTGGTGAATGAGGGCGGTATAGCGGAGGTAGCAATGAGTAAATCCAGTGAATTGCTCTTGCCCTGAGAAGGGAAGGCAATAAAAACTAGGACAGACCAGACTCAGGTAGTAGTACTATTAAAGGATTGTCACAATCTCCAGACCATGCGCCATTGACATAAGCATGACGGAGAGGAGAAAATCAAGCAGAGCAGATGGATGAGAGAGGGTTGGGAACTAGCTAGACGGGAAGGTTTTTGAGACACGAAAGAAAGACGTTTTGCCTCGTTGGCAAAGGAGTAAGGAAGAAGGAACAATCAGAGAAATAATCAACCTAAGGAGAGCGAAAGATGAGGTCACAACATCATTCCTCGTCAAGCAAACAGCTCTCAGTTACGATGGCGACGACTAAGAAAGGTTAGTCCATTCCCATCTGGCACAGTGGTGCCAGAAGCTGAGAGAGTTCGATCCGGAAGCAGGTTCGAGAGAGACAGATCATCCTTTCCGAGCATCGTTTGGCCCGGTTCCGTTGGGAGAGTCATTATTGTTATTGACTGTCTCTGCTTTGTCTTGAATAGAGAAATCATCAAGGACCGGTTGATGTCAGAGCCACTCTGCTACCACCAGCAGGCGGTGGATGCACGCTACAAGGGCAGGTCAGCAGCCCCAAACCCTCAGTGGAGGGAAGGAAGGGGGGCTCTTTGCACCCTACCAATTCGGAACCAGAACGATATTAGGTCCAATGATATGACTGGTTCAAAGTGTCATGTTGCAACCGCCGTCGTGTGCCGTTCGAACGGTCAAGTTACGTGTGCTAGGGAGAAAGGGGGGAAAAGGGAAACAGAGAGGGGAAAAAGGAAGGGGGAAGAAGGTGGGATAGAGGGGGGAGCGAAGGCCAGAAGGCGCCAGAAAGGCGAAGGAGGGTTCAGTTTCGCTTGGTGCGTGCTTGTTATCATGATTGATCGTGGGTCATTTGGATGGGAACGAAAAAGAAAAGAAAAAAAAAAAGGGAAAATTGAGGAGCCTTTCCAACTTGAGGCTGGGGATGGAGAGAATTCTGGGTCCTTGGGAGAAGGTGGAAGCTGTCCGTGTCTGGCATCTCGCATGGCGTAACTATATGTAAATGTATGTGTGGATATGGCTGGAGGGAGGGCGATGTGTACTTTGTTTGTATGTACATGTACATTATTATTATTATTATTATTATTATTATTATTACTAGTACATCCTGTACAGCTCAATAGACGGGTTACCTACATGATGATACATACGAGCTAGTAACATCCACCCTACAGGTTTGTCGATGATCATAGCGCCAAGGTGGTGATGCCCGGTGTGTTACGATGTATGGGGGTCGTATGTACCGTAACGACGCCGACAGCTGCTTGAAAAGTCAACTCGGTCCAAAGTTTTAAACTAAGGAATGATTATTGGCGTGACTCGCGGATCTCGGGCCAAGCATTCTAGGCGCACTGAACAGACAGGCTTGCTAGATCACATCACTTGCTTTGGTTCAGTTTCCACACCCTCTGCCGACGCGTACGCGGTGGCCGTCTGACTTGTAATAATAATGCTAGGGTGACTAACTGACTAGAGGACGCGATGGGAATAACCGAAAAAGGGAAAATTAAAAAAATAAAAATAATAAAAATAAAAAGAAAAAGAAAAAGTAAAGAAAGGCGGTGTGCATTTTAGTTCTATCGGATTATTGGGAGGGGAAAAGCCAGGAATCTCCGTGTACGAACTCCACAACGACATCCTGTCTAGTGTGTGGAACGGGTCGGGATAGGCCAGCAAAAGGAGGAACGAGGAAGATGAAGACGAGGCACTTAGGCAGAATCTAGTGAAAGGAGTTCTGGATACGAGACAAGACTATGCAAGCCGACTGGTTGGCAATCAAATACCAAGTCCTAGACGTGAAAGTAGCCAAGTGGCCAAGTGGCCGAGATAATAAGTGGCAGTTCCATTTGCGGAGCTCCTTGTTGGTCGCGATCAAAGAATTATTATTATTAAGGACGTGAGACTCCATTCCTGCGTACCATGACCCTGGAACTTGTCTTGTTCGGTGTCATGATTCCTCTAAGTGGTCCATGAAAAATAATCGAATCATCATTCAGGTGCCCCTCCTCCTGGCACAGTTCCATACAGGGCATAATATGGAGAACCTACATAATTACACTCATTATTAATCTCACTAACGATGAAATCCGCACAAAGGACTCATACATAACAGCATCTAGTGTCTACATAGTGTGTCGGTGAGCACCGCACAAGCCCTCCAAAAACTCACTACTGTAGTTACTCCATTCCATCCAGGCAAGGATTCGGGAAGATCCAAGGAAGATATACAAATCAATGTGGACGCATCATCAGTCCTAACCAGCAGCCAAGGGACTGTGCCCTGAGGAACTTGCTGTTGCTGCAGACTTAAAACAAGAAGGCTGAAGGCAGCAACTTTTAGTCGGAAACTCAGAAATACAGTAACAAACAAGGAAAAAAAAAAACTATATATAATAATATATAATATGTTAGTATCGACCCCGTCTTTGTAATTTGACCTTTCCTTTTTAAAAATAGGAGCTCACGGCGCATGAGTGCATAATAATATAAACCAGTTATCATCCGTATCGGATCACTTGGTGATAATTACAAATATGGGTAATTTACACATCACGGTGTACATTGGAAGGTAGTAGTGGTTAGTTAGTACTTATATTTATTATTCTTCATTTCTAGTACGAGTCAAGGAAAAGCATGGTCTATCATAACTACGGTACTACCTTTCCCATTCTTATTCAACTACGGCTGGACCACAGATTGATCTAATCGACACCTAACTACTGAAGGAAAGAACAATAAGAGCAAGAATGTAACTTGAAAGTGAAAAGGCGGTTTTTTACTTTCCCACTTGGAAACTTGTAGATAAGAAAGAGCTGGGAGACAGGGAAAAGAAATCAACGGGCCCACTCTGTATTTGCAGCTTCGCCACTATCACCCTCCCTTACGATCTGCTACATGCGAGTCTATCCCACAATCACGATATAATCATTCCATTTATTTAGGATTCCCATCGTTCCATTGTTATTATTACCATCGCTATCTAATATGATTCTTTAGTAGTACCCCGAATAGTCGCTGCACACAGATGTCTGATACTCACTAAGTAGTACATCCGTAGCGAACAAATTGAGGGGCCCTTTATTAGGTGGTTTATGTAGGTTTGTCTTCGGTCTGGAATCAAGAGCCCACAGCCCAGCCGCCTTCTGAGGTTTTGATTAATGTGCAGAAGACTACCACTACCATAAGCGAAGCTGCCTAGAAGTTACGAAGTGAACCAGGTGCGACGATAAAAAGGTAAAAATTTTCCATTTGTTTTTAATCATAATTACGACGTTGGCGGTGGTTTTTTTCCTCTTTATAAATATAGATATATGGAAAGCCAAAAAAAAAATTCCGTCAGCAGCTAACAATTCTAATAGTAGTATACCAACTATTCAGAACATATGTAGCCAGCTTAATAATGAACGCGGGCTCCTTCATCGTTTCAATCTGTACAGAGAGGGGGACGAGTTCAAGAACTCGAGGATGGGATCCCTTTACTAGTATCTTATTTAGATTGACCGACGGCCTCGAACATGGGTCAAGGGCGCTAGGCATCTGACTGATGTTGGGATTCTGCATAATAAATGTATCACCACGTTTGTCTCGTGAGGAATGGAGAAGAGCTGAGCCAAAGCCCAAATTCCAAACTCCGTCCAATGTCAAAGACTCAAGATCATCATGGTCTCTTATTTTGCACGTGAACATTACTATCCATTATTCTCTGTATCCTGTGTATTGTACAGTAGTATGATTACACCGTAGGCGCGGGACTTACAGAGCAATTTCCCAGATTATGGTATCATACCAATATGATGGATGATCTATTCTAGTAGGAGTACATCGGTGTAAGGAAGGGATGGAATGTTGGAGAGTTATGGGATTTTGCCGAGGCTGGGGTTTGCTGACAGCCTAACATGCTGTGTTGGTCCCCGATCTTGCTGGTGGAGGCGAAGAGACAGTCTCTTTAACTTCAGCGAGATAAGCCTTGTTGAGGTCGTTAATTTGTTTGTGGCTGTTTGTCTTCCTGTCAAGAGCCCCGAAATAATGGAGGGTGTCGCCGAAATCCTCCTCTAACAACAGCATGAATCCCCGCTCTCTACGGAGTAATGATTATAGGCCTAACGCGTTCAGGGGTCCGCGTACGGTGTATTTCGTTACATGAGGAATAAAAATAAGGTAGTCGCTTCGGGCCCTCAAGTCATCATACATTCTGTAGCACCGCTTTCCAACACTCGCTCCGGCTTAGATTTCCATTGTAATGTTCGGATTTTCAAGAATAAATATTCTTAATAAATAGTTAAATAAACCACACTATCAAGTATCACATGATTGTCACTAATAATATCATATACAAAAATAATAATGTTATCACAAGGCCCCTGAGTTAAGCTGGAAGTTTATACAGGTCTTAAATAGAGGACAATATAGCAACGGAAGGATATGTATGATTGACAAGAAAGACGGCCATGATTATTAGCAGTATGCTTCTATCCACATAGACATGAAACTTACCTGCATGTCATGCGAGAGTGCACAATCGATGTCATGAGTTTGACAGACTTGTTCGTCATCCGTGCAAAATCACATCACCCCTGCCGGTACTGTGGTACGAATCCGTGACTAGCCAATAATAGCCCTTCTCATCAAGAGATTCTCGGATACCAGTAGTAGGCCACAAAGGTACACGGCGACAACTCATGTTCGGAAGAAGGGTATTTTCAATGATCGAAGCAGCCGACCGACCAGGGTCTGCAAAGCGGAGCGTCCGGGTCTTGGCCCATGTCAACCCAGAAGGAACATCTAGAATATATCTATCGTATGGATGACGGGTTAGGTATTATTATTATTTTAGAGTCTAGCGAGCGAAAATACTATTATTACTAGACTAGATTGCAGTGACCCATCGTCTGCATAGTGCATGTTACTGAATGTGGTAGAATGTTGAAACTGTCGGCTCTTATTTTGATGACCGGAAACGTACCATAAAAAAAAAAACAACTTCCCGCGTGCTATTGATCCGGGCTGGCAAAGTCAGCCTGGTGGTTTATCCAGAGTGGCAAATATTCATTACCGTAAATACGTAATAACAAAGCATGTGACAAGCTACCACTAAGGGAGGATGTACTGTTGAATGAAAGTTACCAGCAAAGGCTGGAATGTGAACATGGACATCAATAGCTGCTAACTAAACACCTGCTAAACAAGCCTAACTTTCAGCAGTCTTGAAGATTGGATTGGGGCTTGGAAAGAGGGGAAGTAACCCGAAGGCGGAATCCTCTGTTTTTTTTTTTCTTTTTTTCTTTTTTCACTTGTGCCCATGACTTCCTATATATAAGTCTTATGGTGGCTTGTACACAGCTATAATCAAGTAACGGACGGTGACTTCTCGTTAAAAGTCTCCGTACTACTTACTTACTACTAGTACTAGCTCCTGTATTTGGTATGATAGCCTGGATATACTGTCCAATAACGGCTGGCGTGACTTCTCTCAGTTCCACGGGTCCTTGGCATCAGAATTATCAAACGTTTTGCCTCTGAACCTGAGCCTGCCTTGTCTGGTTGCGGAAGAGTTCCATTCATATCTATCCCTGCGGTTTCCGTCACCAGGTCTTTGCAGCCTTGATAACCGCCCATCATGATTACGGAGGATTAGTGACTGAAGCAGAGGGATTTGCCTTTCTGACTGGTGTTTCTCGAATGTAGACTGGATTCAAGGAAAGCCACGCATTCTTCACTTGGAACGTTGTATGATACTTTGCGAGGTTAAATGATAGTACAGCAAATGGTGGAGCAATGACTAGATGGTGTGGTTGTCTTTGCGCCTTTTGGCTACTTCAAGTTGCCCTAACAATCTTGTGGGTCTGCCAAATCGAGATCTTTTGACTTGAAGGCCAAGCGACAATATTTTTCAACAAAAAAAGATCAACAGTGCAGAGCGAATGATCGTGCTGAGAATCATTCGACGGAGCCGAACCTATAGTAGTTTGAAAATGAGCGAGTCATGCTCGTTCATCTTTGGTGCATACTATAATTCATTGCTTCTCGCAATTATTATTATCACGCAACCTGCCTTTACTACGCTCCGACGCTATCATACGACCGATTATGTACTGTATGTACGTGCCTCGAGATTATTAACATTAGCAAGGAAATCCGCCCAGGGGCGGTAATTAATATAAGCCCTTGCAATTCGCCATATCCAGTGTAAATCGATTGTAGCTAGACAAGTAAATAACTATACATATGTATAGTACATAATAATAACACATAATGACCCGTACTCCGTTAGCTAAAGGCAACTATCGAAGCCTCCTTGCTTCCTCGCGTTATGATAGGCCCTCAACGATAAGTTCGGCTTTATGACCCATTATTTCTTATCTGGTTTCGTTGAGACTCACGTATTGTGTTAAGGTTGAAAAAGAAAGCTGTCATCAAGTTGAATTCGACAACCATAACCATGCCCAGTCGATCCTTTCAAAATAATGGAGCTCAGCCTAAACCCCCGGAACTTCGCTACCAGTGAAAGATCACAATCATCATTACCGGATCCCGGAATTGAGACACGCATAACCGGTTACAACCAAAGATAATATAACAACATCTGGGACGCCGGACTGCACCCAAGCCACAAATATACACCAAACAGCAATCCGATCGGGGGCGAGCGTGAAAGTCACATCGATAGAGGCTTTTACGATGGGAAGATCCGAGGGAGTTTCTGCATTGCGAATATTGAGGATGCTCTCCACTCAAAAGAGAAGTCACCCTATCCATTTCGTGATCATCGTACCTGACAGTGATTTTTTGCTCTATTGAGACCAGACGGACTTGCCGTCGGCCTATGAAAAGAGTGATTTAGCAGACAGCTGACTGCAAATACTTTACTCTTCATGAAGGGTCAGCTTAGCCCTCAATCGTGCTTTATTATTAACGGCGGTCAATATGAAATCATCGCCACCTTATTACCGGCTTTGACTACAGTACTTCTCTATCACCACGAAATGAATCCCTTGAATTTGCAGAATCATATCGAGCCCTGCGAGATATAGCCCACTGCTTGTAGTTTGTCGTCTCGATCCTTTTCCCTAGTCAACTTTAACCATAAAGCATCCGCGGCATGAATCCTCCGAAAGTCTACCGGTCTGGTACTTTTCACACATCAAGACTTTGTTTATCAACCCTTGCATAAAATGGCATCAGATTCATCAGTCGTTTGGAAATATGAGCGCCCCAGTCCCCAGTGGCACCTACGCTTGCTACTAATAGCGCACATCTGAGCCAGAAAGTAGCACAGTTAGCCATACGAAGAGTCACGTCGTCGCCAATAATATCGCACACGGTTTGCCTTGTACGAAGCTCGGATCAGCGCTTCCCCACAAGTACTATATTGTATTACCCACTTCCACATATGATTTCGGTCGATGTGAGGGCATTACCATTAATAATTGACCTCTTTTCGGAAATCACGTTAGAGACTATCATACTATGGAACACAGTGTTTCACGTGATAGCTTGCGGATGAAGCACACATCGATCGACTTTAACACCTAGTCGATCACTGTACCCGTTCACTACTGTGGCGAAAGCAAACTTAGTAACCATGCGAATTTGAGTTATGCTGAGGTCATATTCCGGCACCATTCAAGTTGCTTTGCGTTCTACCAAACAGCTTCCAGAAATCCGTCCCATCATATATAAAGCGAAACCCAGTTATTTACATTCAGAACTTATCCTAGAGTAACTATGGAGTATAGTCCGTGTGGTAAAAAAAGACTCTTATGCGTTTAGGGGAAATATAAATACGAGTAGGAATTCAACCGCATTACTCCCAAGTCCGATGTCGCATCAGACCTTAGTTAAGGTAAATCGGGTGACGTCGGCTGCCGTTTCGGGAATCACAGATCTGCCTGCCCGCTCTTAGACATTATGTAAAACATGGTAAAACTGAATAGAATCTCGCATCATTGATGCATTATAGCTCAAAACGTAGATAGCAGTTTGAGACGATCTCTACCACTACATGCATAGTATTGCAATCACTATACCCCACGATCACCAATATTGGGGCTATATAGCTAAACTAAGCGACCTTTTTTTTTTGCAGCGCTTTGTCGAAAACGTCTAGTGCAGCCATTCCAGCCTAATTCTTTGGGGGTAGTCAAAGGAACAGGTTCCAGTCAATAAGCAGACCATTTAAGTGGCAAGAATTAGTACACAAGATACTGGTAGTACTGGCCACGACATACAACCGAAACCAACAAGCAATATAATGACTCGTCCCAACTCCAGTGATGATAATACCATTAACTTGTCAGCCGGCTCTCGGTGAACGGAAAACTGTCCTCGGTCACGTTAACTTTCCAATAATGCATCCCATAGTCGCGTTCCAACAACTACCATACGTCTTATTAAAAGACACTATGGTTTTATATATAGATCCTTTTTGCTCCAACAAGCAGTAATCATCCCAAGAAGCTCTAGTATTAATGAACTATATATTCACGTAATAAAATGTAACATTTATCCATCCGATATAAGGCACCACTGTCACAACGTAATGTCATATCGTATACGAAGCTACATATTATGATAGTTCCACCAAGTTGCAATGCTACGAAGATTCGCCTGCAATCTGCTATGACTTCTTAATTGAAAGGTAAGCTTATACTTCCTATATAAAACTCTACTAGTGTACCACAAGTCGTCCAAGGCGTATGAAGGCGTATTTAATATTAATTCCTCCTGCAACATACAACTCCTGCACCCGGAAATGCCATTTCTTGTTCATTTGATTGGTAATGTTGTCAAGTAGACATCCTAATTGCTCTTCGGCTGTAACGACACTTCGAGGTTACTACTGCCAGTTTATACCTAGCTTGATTTAATCCTCCACGTTTTCATTCAGTTCAGGATGAATGTACCTGGGTCATTGATATAACCCGATTAAGTCTAGCCAAGTTCGAACCTTCTCACTTAAATAATTAATCAATTCACTATCAATAACTTTCCTGTGGGCTGTTTTCAAATCTTGCGCGGAGACATAAACCTCCATTTTTAACCGGAAACCGTGACTAATACAAAATAAGCTCTTAGTACGGACTTCTCTACCGATATGGGTTATTCATTTCTCGGGGTTTATAATGAATATTTAAGCAACTATAGTCAGGCGGATTCTTCCTAGAGGGGTGGTGTCATCATGAGATGATTTACATTCATCCAGTTGCATCCTAGGCCGTTCCATAGATTATCACGTGAGTAATATGTTCATTCATTCTCTTGACTCTCACACAATGCGTAGCGTAGCGTAGTGCACATGTACATTTGTAGAGAGCAGTCAGAAGTTAGAATTCTTTTTATATTGTTTAATACCAACAACAATTTCGGGCCAGTTTCTTTTATGCCTACCCTAGTCGGGATCTAAAGCTAGGACTTAGGCTCTAGAAGCGGCTATTAAGGATCGGCTGAGAACCAAATAATAATAATCCTCAAGCTCTTCACAATAATAATGTACATATGACAGTAACTCACTTCGTCATAGCACTGGTCTAAAGGATAAATGCTGGAGCAGGATCATCATGCAAGATTCAATTCAACTTCGTGACATTATAGAGGTGCTTAAACAACGCGAAGAAGCTCCCCCGACTCGCTAGGTAAGAAATTGTTTATTTATCTCAAGGTTCTAGGGAGATGCAGGAGGCCGTTTTGGGTCAATCTTTCGATTTGACGTAAATCATGCATACAGCAATCCATATTACAAAACTGGCTCAGAGCTCAAGCTTTGGTGTATGATAGAATGCCCTTCTTTTAGAGGCCTGATCAGGCGTAGGAAAGGCCAAGCGGCTTATATACACATATCGTACCCTTACGAATAGCGAGCGCAGCTATTTTTAGATTGCTGACCGCTACCAATTTGAGCCCAACTCGGAATGTCAGCTTTCTCTGGAGTCAACTATGTACACCTATACTTCGTCATCTCTTAATGAGATATATGCGCTCGAAGTCGATCCATAACTGTAGATCGATCGGGTTGGCCCATGTATGCAACAGCCGTCCCGTCCTCTGTGTATGACTCAGGTCAGTGATGGTTAGTACAGACCTAACGTGAGCGGCAATCCCTGTCGATAAAAACCATTTCAAACTTGATGTTACGTTCCCCTAGCCTCAAAGCGAACCTTAGCGGACCGACCATAGCATACGCAGAGTGATACGAGGCGCAAAGTATGGCGGAAATTCAAAATCGGTTGTACAAGGCCATCTGTGTGGCTTACTAATACGGACTGTAATATTCGTAACACGTGATATTACCGCACAGTGCGGGCCTAAGAGCACGGTTATGATATTAGACATCTTCAGGCTAGCTACTGCACTTTCGTTCTTTTTCGGTTTCAATTTCATTTTTGATCATAAGTCACACTCATTTTTCTGACATTCCACTCGTTCTCATTATACCAAATGCCTCTGAAAAAGCTCAGGCAAGATTTCTACCCGCCCAGAATGCATGGAGCCGCAACAGACGTTAGCCCGCCTGCTGTATATGTAAATAAGAATTTGGATGTCGGTTTACGCAATCATAGCGATGAAAAGAGCTGTCCGATACCGACTCAGCTGATAGTCCCAAATTGGAAAGCTCCGGCTCCGATGAAGACCGCAAGGAGCAAGGCAACAGTTCCACCAATAATTGCAACAAAACAAAGGCCGTCTCAATTACAAATCACGTTGAAACAGCCTCACCATTAAGCTGGAAAGAAGGCATCAGAGACGATCATGATTTGAGACCAGAAAGGACAGCGAAAGCACCAACGAAAGCACCAGTGAGAGCTCGAGAAGGCAGCTGCTTAGATCTTGCGAACCTCTAAGAGGCAAGATCTTGGTCTCTATTCGAAGAATTGCCCGGCTATAATGTCCCAATTGCGGGTAGTCCGGCAACACACGGAAGAGAAAAGATGGTTAGCCCTTGAAGACTCAAAGAAGCTATTTCATTCTACAACCAGATAGATCCACGAATATGGCCGTCTTCTCTACCTAGAAAGTGATTTTCAACTGCTGACACTTGGTGGTCAGAATTTTATAAACGGTAGATTTGGGAGGATTCGGCACTATTACTTAAAAGCAAAGGAAACTGCTACAACATTCGATATGTGCAAACAATCAAGTGGGAGCAATAGTGGGTAGACTGAAGAATATCTTCAAGCAAAGCGGGTAAACATAAGGCCTGTGGGGCTAGCTGAAGGACAAAGGTCTTGTCATGACGCAATCTCTCGGGAGCACTCTAATGGCCGACCGCTCAAAAGACTAGGATATGAAGTTCTGATACACTTCACACTGCTTTCTTTTATGAGCTTCTGCAGTACCGTTTTTATTCCGTTACATCCAGCGCGTTAGCGATGACTGCTATCGTCAAAAAGGAGCACTGCAATGTGCCAAAGCAGACTTGTGCGCCCTACTGACTTCTATCATATGTATTATTATAGACTATTGCGCCCGCCGGCATCTTTCGCTACAGCCAGATTTTGTTGTACAGAAAAAGAGATCATCGAGAAAGCTCACATGTAGCTCTTTATTCCCCGAAATTCCATTGCGAGCTGAGCCATTTTTGGTATCAGTCCATGCGGTGTGCCCGGGAGAATTTAGAGAGGCTTCAAGACACTGTCCCTGCATCATTA
The DNA here is from genome assembly GCA_019804575.2 of Pseudotulostoma volvatum. NCBI lineage: Eukaryota > Fungi > Ascomycota > Eurotiomycetes > Eurotiales > Elaphomycetaceae > Pseudotulostoma > Pseudotulostoma volvatum. The sequence goes on along the minus strand of JAHQZX020000008.1, from coordinate 113,351 downwards.
GTAGAATAGCATCGCAAACAGTACTATTTCTTTGTGTACTACAATAGTTGCATGATATAGGCAAGGAATCGCTTATGGGTTGACATCTCACCAGAAATCATACTTTCCAGGTAGTCATCATTAGGGATTGATCTGTACTCGACCTCATGAATGTAGCGCATGTTAATACTGTGTTGCGGTCTTCAAGAGTATGGATGTACACATACCCTTATCATGAAATTGTGTGTTGTAAACAACTTGTGACGGTTCTGTCTGTGTAACTTACAGTCGATAGACCCCACAAATTGGCCTAGCCATTTTATAGTGTATCCTAAATCCGCTAAAACGCAAGGCACGCGCCTGAAAAGTGTGCCTGGTTTCCCAAGCCTTCGGCAACTTCCCCTTTGGAAAAATTTCAAATACCTGTGTGCTCTAAAAGTTATTGTACAAGCGATGATCAGCACACATATTACTAAATTTTCCTGAAGTTATTGCGCTGCAGTAGGAGTTCAAAAAGGTCGGGCTGGTCGCCGGTCACTTTACCCTGATTTTGCCACCATACAAAGTATAACCCAATCGCGAGACGTTAATAAAGTGCCAAGTAATGCGTCGCAATAATTAATGCCGACCTGCGAATATGCAGATCACAGCTGGGCAAGATACTTGTTTCTATTGGTAGTCTTGATCTTCTCCCGCCTCGTATAGAAACATCAAGTAACTTCTTCCTCTGCATAAAGAAGGAAATTTTCAGTCCTAGCTCCAACTAAGTGGCCCTTGATGATGATTAAAAAGATATCAGCGCACGGATAGCAGTCGTATAGTAATAGAGAAGAAGCGCCCCAATAAATCTAACGTTAACTACTACGCATCGGCATTCAAGGGCGTAGGCTTGTAGTATTTATATTCACCACCTATCATACTCTATTTTAGCCTCACGGATCCAATATCTACCCCCGAGCATGCGTGACTGAACTGCACTGCAAAGTTTTTTCGAGTATTCACAAATCTTGGTTAGAATATCCTCTCCTTTCAGTGAAGATGAATCGAAGTCCTATGACCGTTAGCTATAATCGAAATGATACCGTTCTCATTTCATGCAGCCTGTAATAATTCTCACTAAATTATTTCAATTCCAATCGTACTATACAGCTAACTTTACTTTATGTTCTCTCGCCTTCAAAGCTGAATCGCTTTCTGCAGGACTAGAATCTAGTCTAGCGCGAATCATCCTTGTCCTCATGGTATACAAAATCCGTGATTCCCGGCGTCATAAGTAATAATCTGGCGATGGTAAATTGGTATGATAGTAGTGCTACGTGTCTTCAGTAAAATGTAAGGAAGGAAGGTCATAGATTGCATATTGAGTAGCAGAGTTAAATCTCCAGGCTGCTTTCGCTATTTCCTAAGCATAGACTGGCTAGAACTATTTCAAAGCCACAATCAAATAATCATCATGGCTGGGGAATGGGATGGTAATAATGAAGGAATTAAATCAAGCTGAATCAAGTGGCAAGAGCGGTAAGAAGTAGCAGCTAAGCGGCAAAGATGCAATCCTAATACAAAGAGTTGCCTTGGTGCCTATAGCTTCATACATTGTTTCTTATTCTTCTTATCCTTCCTGTTGTCGCGGTTCGAAATAGCAATTAATATCTTTTGATCCTTGGGAGAAGCTTCGACATATAGGGCACACAGCACTACAGTATTATATTGGGTTTATCTCTTTCTCATTTATATGTAGATCATTAACACTTAGGTACGTAATGTGAAGCAGTTGTAATTGCCCAAGGGCGGAATCGATCACTATACTTTATTTGGCAGAGTTGGTGAAGGGTGAGATTGTCGGTGCTTCTTGAAGCACATACAGATATATCATAGAAGGGGTGAAGGAGTCTAAGGCTTCGGGTAACCTAAGCTTTGATAACTCTCTTCCCGGAAATGGGAGCTCTTCTAATCCTACATCTTTCCCAGGTATGTATGATAGTGGTAAGGAGCTAGTAGACTGCATAGTATCAATGTTACATGATAATCCGGTCTTAATAATAGCTATGACCTTGGGCAGCACCAGAAAATATTGACCACTTACACCCTATTTTCATCATTCGTCAGGTGTGACCATGTAATTGTTAGTGTATATGTATTTTCAAATATCGGGCCTTATGTGGGATAACTATGTTTCAGCATGTTATATAATAATAATACTAGTCTATCAGGACCCCACATGACTGATATCTTTGTATCAGTCGCGTTCTCTTAGCTACCTACATGTATAGACTTCTATTTCATACTATATACGTTGCAGTTATTATCTCCCTTTGGGAGCCGCCTCTTTCGCCCAATCCAAGAAGGCCCAATAAACATATTGTAGACAACTTGAAGCTCCCTCCAATTATATCATCCCCAATATCAACAACGTCTTGACTTGTGGGTTGGTTAGGTTTCTTTGCGGGCTTTAGCTTCGTTTGCGGTGTTTGCGATTTTGGGCCTAACCATTACTACGTTCCTGGTACATGTACATAGTAGTGTATCATCTCTATCGGGTTACTCGGGCCTTTCCTTCACGACTTCATTGACTGTATCAACATCTCCCGAGTAATCTACTAATCTCAGACATACTAATAATTAAGGTTACCTCTTTCGATCACAGTTCCAACATCAAATTTGCGCCTTTTTGGCGATTGTTCTTATCAAGTTTGTCCCTGAGATCGAAGCTTCCGTGCTGAAGAGTCTTGTTTTCGGCGCTAGTTTTCTATAGTTTAGTTATACTACCAGAGATATTTCCATGAATATGGTAAACGAGAATGAGGCGATATATATCTTTCAAGTCAACTTGAAATAAGGCAAATGAATTTTTTTGCAGAGGTGGATAGCTGTGATTGATATCAGTCCCTTATCTCGACGAGCTTTGCTTTTGTATGACTTCAGTCACTCAGCTCCCAAATCGTCATTCGTCCTACCCGTTAGGGAGGGATCATAGTGTGCCTTCAAATGCTTTACTTCTTCTAGCTCACCCACTCAAGTATCAATCACGGTTCCTAGTTGGGCTTGATAGATGAAGATTAAGAGAATCCACGAACATCGATACATATAACCCACTCTCGGTTACCGTCATAAACCGCTCCAGAGACCAAACCTTGATGTAAGGCTTCAAGAACACACTCTAGAGTTGTCAAAGGCTCCCGACTTAGCTCGTAACTATTCTTGTGGGGGGTGAGTGGCGGGGACAACCCTTTTGCAAAGTACTGTATATGAGTCATTCTCAAGAACTTCTATTTTTTCGAGTCTGTTGGTTTCGTAGTAAAAAAAGAAAAACCTAAAGTGCAACCTTGCATAAAGTAGAATCACTTAGCCCCTTTGCGGCTTAAATGACCATCTACAGTAGTTTAGGAGCTAGGCCGAATTAGCGGATCTTTACGACTTGGAAGGGGCTTCTCCTATCTAGATGACGGCGATATTATAACGGGATTCTGAATCTCATTTGAACCATACTATGGAATCAACAGTTCGTTTATATGTAGGACTAGAATTAGGTAAATATATAGTGGGGAAAAAACTGGCAGAATCGTACCTGCCACACAACTACCATCACAAAAACGGCTTAGTACTATAAGACTCCTACGAATTATCTAGGGGGTTCTGCGTACTCGTTGGGCACCATTTACACCTAGATCAATCAATTACCATACAAGTCGTTGCTGGTCTTGAAGAGTCGGAAGTACTAATTGAAAGGAGGAAGGGACTGATATTAAATAAGCACCAGCTACGGAATACGGGGGGCTTATATTACTTCGCCCTAGGTTGTGTTTTATTGATGAAGGGATGGTTCAGCGTGACGATATATATGCTCCATACATGTAATAATAATCGCCTGGCTGCAGCTTTAGGCTCTTTTTCTTGCGCAGTATTTTACGTAGAAAATCCACAAGAACACTAGTACTAATAATATCGTATACTCTAAATAGACCTGTGGAGATGCCATGATATATCTAATTTCACGTTTTGAAGTTGTGCTGATAAGTACGTACGTGTACTGTATGGTCCATATACAGCTCAAGGCACATATATGTCTTAATTAAAGTTGAAGGGGCGCTTAAATCTTCCTTGGGGTAAGAGATGAACATTTCCCGGAAGACGGCGGAAAGGTTGTAACTTGCAAGGAAATGACGGTTCCCGTGCCTACTGTATACCTTGTGAACCTCCTCAACACTCCTCTATTTCCAGGATTCGACATGCTAAGCTTAGAAAATCTCCTGACTCAACATCACTGGGAACTATAGGCAAGAGAATCATGACCAACCGGGAACTTGATTAAGGATTTGTATCATCACCGAGAGATTTGGGCTAGAAAGCTTTGTTAATTGTAGTAGGATATGCTATGCAGCTGTTTTTAATCGTTTTCCTTTTTGGCTTGCATGATAACACGAGCATGCTCTTTACCTCTCCACCTGGGTGTCTAATTACTGGACGCGCAGGCAAGCCACGCAAGCTCCGGATGTTTGGGTGTCTGAGAAGATTTTATTGACTGGAACATAAATCTGCGCCCTGAGTGTATTAGTCTCGTGGATTGGGTAAGTATTCTCTTTGACCATCACGACACCAGGAAGCAAGAATAAAAACCGTAATCAGATGCAACGAAAATAGATCTCTTATATAATACCGAAAACAAAATTCTAGAGTATCTATTGGGAATGAGCTTCTAGGGTATTATTTAGTAAGCAAAGTAAACATCAAGGAAGCGTGCGACTAGTCAGACAGTTAACCTGGTACTAGGCTATCTCAGTCGACTCGAGCCGTCGTCAACCCTCAAGGATGAGTAATTTATCTGGCTTATCCTTGAGATCATCTAAAGTCACAGGCTGCAGAAGGTATAAGTTTTAAAGATAAGAGCTAGACATATAGAGAGCAGTATCTCTTGTGAGAAAATATGTCTCTACTCATCATCGTAGGTCTGCATAGGTCAAAGGTGATAGTGGCGCAAGGTAAAACCGCAGTCGGCCATAGCCCAAGCTGGAGTTATACTAGTAGGGACCGGTACTGGATAATGTGCATGCTTTCAGAGACGTGGGCAGGACAAGAGAAGCGAAGGGTAGGGATAATTACAGAAATGTAGCTAGTGATATGAAAGCTGGTTTTGAAAAAAACACACGTTGACAGCAAAATAGAAAAGATGTAAGATTCATCAGGAGAGGATAAAGAGTGGCTAATGACAATCAGTATGGGTTGCTAAGGCAGGAAGGGGAAAACATACCATCAGAATTGGCCACCACATCGAGGGCTCCGCCATGGGCAACACTAACCCAAGTGACCGCAGTCAGCATATCTTGCGTGCGTAGTAAACAACTTTTGATCTTTGGCGTTGGAATCGTCGGGGATCTCCAAAAATTTGACAATGGCTTATAGGTATATATTCATGTCCATCCTCAGTTCCAGGAAGAACAAGACCTTTTGCTGTCGACTTCATGCATATCATCATACTAGTAGTATGTACTAAGTAGCAGTTGATGACATGTTTTTTAATTCTTACCTCAGCACGTTCAGACGTCGTCTATTAAACCAATTAGTACCGCTCATAAGACTTGCCTAGTCATAAACGAATTTATCTTGGTTTAGCCCTGTTTACGCCACAACTAAATTGCGCACAAATACCAACTTGGAGTGATTCGGTGGGCACGTTGGAGTAAAATGCCATTATCATGACCAAACAGTCTAGAGGAAATCTAGGGATGTTCCCTATCTGGCAAGGTTCGACTTGGAGACGTGCCATAGGCCATATTATGATATTATTAAAATGATTATTACTTATCATACAGAAAAGATAAAGGTTTCGCACAGATATGTGGCTATATTCATCAATATTTACCGAAGGTATCTTAAGTTGTTAGGGTTAGGGTTAGGATGGAGTATCATGGAGAGAACGACTAGAAAATACCTAATGCCCTATGTAGGCAACCGAGGTAGTTTTTCCTCCGCGGGACTAAGAGACGCCGCCGTGAGTGCCACACTGAGGAATCAAAGTATAGATATATTCATCCCAAGTACCGTCCGATTATCTATTGACATTATTTTCTGGTAATTCCCTTAGTTGTGGAAGCCTCATATGCGCAAAAACCATAACTTTTGATATTAAAGTGATTAAACTGCCGTCGCACTACATACAGGAACCTTGCTATTTTGAACTTCCATCATGGTATTACCAGTTTCCCCATGCCCCGATGGCTAAATTCAAGTTGATCTGAAGTATAGAATACGAATACTCCTATAGCCCTAAAACACCATATTCTGCCATCCTCAGGCCAGCTACCCCAATGGGAAGCCGCAACTATTAAAGAGAAGACCCCGCACCTAGAGACTCTAAGCATCAGAGAGGAAGTAACAGGCTATGTCATCGTGATTGGGGCGAGTCGCCAGTTCAGCAAAGTATTGGTATTGAAACGGGCCGAGCTAGACCTGATCAAGAGCGTCGACGTCAATGATGAACTGCCATGATGTGCTTCTACAATCACCGGCCAGCGAGCCTTCGGTTTAGATAACCACATCGAGATACAGTCTAAGGTCGTTAAAGCGGTGCTCATGAGCTTGTTGCGTACCGAGCAACATGAAGACAATGTCGAGACAGGAGGTTGGCTTAGATTCGGCTTTCACGACGGTTTGTTTTCATCGTAGCGACACAATTCTCACCGCAAAAGACAAGTTTCGAAAAAAGTTATCATCTTTCAGACCTTCGCTCTCTACACCAGTATGATAACGATCAAATTATGTCATGGTCCAAACTGGGAGAAAAACAACGACAGTGAACGAATTTCTGGAGGCAGGGGCTTTTTTGTGATAAGTGAGCTGAAGGAGCAAGATTTGACATTCATTTGCTGCATTGGCAATGATGAGTATACCCATGTCCTGTTTGAACCAGAGAAACTGGTTTCCAAGCAATTTTGCTGGTTTGAGTTCTCAGCTGCTATCATGGGCACCCTTGGCTGCTTTCCCTGTTTAGCATTCTCCTTTCGCGGCTGTGCATGTAAAAAAACGGTATAAAGGCCGGAGGATTATCTCAAAACCGCCATAGCTGGGTATACTGACTGAGCTTCATCAATAATAGCAAGCCCAATCCTATTACCGAAAGCAGACTTCGGTATCAGATGGCCGTCTCCAGTAGGGATAGTATTAGTAGACAGACCTTACCTGTGGAGGACTACCGTACAATCCGCGTGGCCTAAAGTAATGAACTCTCGCACCGAATAATTCAATCTGGATTAGCCAGCATGCGAGACCTTTTTCTGGTGGCATTTTAAAGATCACTACTATAAAAATAGATAGTAGATTGTTCTATCCTAGGGTAGAGTTCTTCTTTAACAAGGCAAAACGTTCATGCCGGTTCTGTTTGGGTTTATGTATTATTATTTATTTTTTCGTCGTCGAAGAGTGAAACAACAAGTTAGTGAAGAATCCGGGATGATTCCTTCCTAAATATGATAGTTATATACCCTCGGGCCCCCGGCGACCAGGTGGTAAAAGCGCTATGATAGCTTGAGAAAACCTAGCTACAAAAAAAGACCACCCATTTATTCATATCAATCATTTTCTTGCGACGAGCGGCGAATCTATCTCTCTATCTATCACTTATAGCTTGGCCAAACCCCTAGTAGTCGGATCCCGCCTCAACTGGACAACTAATCCGGAGGACGGTATAATGTTCTACCTGTTCCCGTAACACCATCGGCATTAAGCAATAGCTCGGTGACATATGGCATAGACTTTGAGCTTCGTTTCAAAACATTTCTCTTTACGCTTCCCACGGTGTTCCATTTGGTGTTTTCCAGAGGGATTCTCAAGAAACTTCCAGTTTTCAGGCGGATTTTTAAGCTGATATTGAGGCTCCGGGGGGGGATAAGGAACACAGAATATCGAGATTGGAGAGAGGGAAAGGGTTTGGGTTGGGCATCCAATGTGGTGAGGGAGTGGCTGAGGTGTGGGAGCAGGAATCTTGCTCTTCTAGCAGCTCGGCGGCAGCTCGACTGGCTTGGAGGCTATTCTGTCGTTCCATGCTAGAAATTGGGTTTCGGTCCTGGTGTGATGGGCACTGCCAGCACAAAGGAAGGGTTCACAGGTAAGGTCTCCCACACGTTTTAAAAACCATAGTGCTTTCCGTTGAAGTATTGAAGTGTAATAGAGTTTCCAGTCCAAGTCTTATTTTTTACTGGAGTTTTAGATCGTTTTGTTATAGGAGGAAAAGGTGCATTGTTGGGGTCCAAGTCTCCTAATCCTAAGACTTCACGACCAGCAGTGTATGTCTGGCGTTTTGCTTAGTCCTGTAGTCAGCACAGCACGGCGCATCGCCAGTGTCACGGAAGCTCCCAAGGCGCGTAAGACAGCATTACACCGGGCGATTTGCATGCATACATGGAGAATGTTGGCTTACCTTTATTCTTTTGTTTTTGTCAATTCTTTCCTGTTCTGGGTTGAGACTTGGACGGACGCTCTCGGTGCTGAGGTGCGGCTGTCCGGTTGCATAGTCCGAGACTCTCCTCAACGCTTAGAGTCCATCAATCAAGTGTCATAGGAAGTGGATAAATGTAAAGAGATGTTATGGTTGAGATGCAGGTCGCTGCATTAATGGGAAGAGAATAAATGGAATTTTTACCAATCAGATGGCTTATCTCGGGAGTGTGGCTTACGCCTGTTTGCGCTACAACTGAATGGCGCACAAATGGCTCCCCCGGCCATCCTTGATTAGGCCAATGACTGTGGCGGTGCACTAGTCCCGGCTAATGATACGCCGACCCCCGGCACTTTATCTGATTCGATTTGGATGGAATGCCTAATATGGAGGCGGTGTCCTAGATCACGCGATGCGTAAATCGTGCAGCACTGTAGACGCGTAAATGTCCATAGTAAACACAACACATGTACAGTCAAGCTCATTCTACATTCTACAATATCCCAATTGGGTCCATTTCACCTTTACCAGCAGCCGCTTCCACTGAATATAACGCTAGACTTACTACGGCTCGCGAGTCTTGGATTGCATCTAATGCGTTCCCAACGCGCGCGTGATAATCAAGGAATCCTCCCGCTATCTCTGCCCGGCGAAGGATTCTTTCCTTCGTTTGAGAGCCTTAAATCTGCGGCCTGCAAACATGCTAAGTTAGCTGGGTGGTGTATCGTTATAAGGGTTCAGTACATGAGTGTATTATTAGCCCTAATCCCCCGCCGCTAACTGAGATAAGATATCAGGCACCTAGAGAGATGTGCGTGGAAAAAGGTAAGAAGCGCTTTTCCTAAAGAGGTTTGCTATTTAGGACTAACTATGGGTAATCCTAGATGTATCGACAGCCACACCTATCGCCACACCGTACGCGTTACTGTAGCATTTCCTATGGTTACTCTCACTGTTTATTATAGGATTATCATTTCGGATCTCCTTTGTAATGGCTTTGAACAGATTGGTACCGCCTCTGACCAGTCGGCTACTTGTAGCCTATCGCAAACCTCACCGACGAAGGCGAAGATTACGACAATGAAGGCGATGAAGGAGCCGGAGTGTGCAGAGAGAGAGATCTGTCATAATGGGAAGGAAACAGTATGTACATGTAAGGCTACAAGAAAATCTTGTGTCACAGCGGTAACCAAGCCTAGATAGTCATAGAGCCTTCCTATGTAATCAGCGTCTTGATCGTTACTGCGAACGATAGCCAAGAGGTGGGTGTGGCTGAACCTGAGACTGCTAAGTTAAGAATAATCTAATAATAATCTAATAATAATCTAATAACGTAATCCAGCACCACTTTTTATTTTGTGACCATTGGACTTCAGCGATCATACAGTATATCGACTTGAGAACTTGTTAAATTATAGATTACTATTTTTACAAAAACTCTACGTATAAATTTAATCCCGAAGGCATGAAGGAAGCTGGATAACTCTGCCGCTTCGGGTTAATCCTCGATTTGCGACGGCTGGATCTTAATGAGCGTGTCTTTGCGGAGATTGCGTCACTCTCATTCTCTTTTCCCTTTTCTTCATTTTTTCTATCTCCCGGGGTCTTACGGTTGCGGTGCCACTCCTCTTTACGCCTCTCCTTCTCCTGTTGAAATTGAGGCCCTCTCTGGTGCCGCTGTTCTTGAACAAGCAACCGAGCTTCCTTCCTTTGCTGGGCCTCAGATGCCTTTCATTCTCTGTCCAGAGTCTGCTGGCACCGCCTCTCCTCCTTCTCAGCCTGTTCCCATATCTTGGAAGCCTCAAGCTCCTGCACTTGCTCGCGGGTCCTCTGGATTTTCAAGGGAGAGAAAGGAAGGCCGCTCCCCACAGTTCTCAAGACTCGGCCCAGACGTTTCCCTCTTTTTTGTCTTTTCCATTCGGGGCGAAGCCCTTTCCGAAGTCTAGCGTTCGTGTGCACGAGGACATCGCAGCGAACGGTCAGTTTTCTGCTAAACGATAAAGGGCTTCAAAATCTGATCTCAAAACATCCTCCATGATATTTTCACGTTATATCTCCCTCACTAACCGCTGTATGCCCATGGGGGTGCCGGGCATCGAGTTAATGGTCTCTTTGTCCAAGTCGAAGGGTTGAAGTTTAACTTTGGAGAGAACCCGGGCTGGGTTGGGGGGGGGAAATGCCTGTGGCTTCGAATGCAGACAATGTATCATTGGATGCTGTCACTTCCACCAAGGCATTGTGAAATATAGGCTAAAATGAACGCTTGCTCATTCGTACGAATGGGTGATTCAAGCTATAAGCGTTTATGATTCGAGAGTACCCCGTGAGAAGGGGAGTGCGATTCCGATATTTAATGGCTGAAGCTGGTATATCGAATGCGGCGGCAGTGCGACGAGTATTATCCTACTCTTGTGACAAAACTCTGATAAATCTCATATTAACATGGCTCGAGTGGCCACCTCAGAGAAGGGTTCGCCTTGAATGTCTAGCGGCTTGGGAGGGATGATGTTCGAAAACCCTTTACAAGCCAGGAATATCATCAGTTCAACCGGAGTTGGATGGTCCAAGGTATGCAGACTCGGATTTTGGGTCAAATTCTCAATCCATGTGCCTATAATATCACCCGACTTGCCTTGGTAGATTACAGCCGGAGGGAGTGTGTTTCTGACCACTTTCATTCCCGCAAGTAAATAAATAAATAAATTCATGATCGCTATCATGAGTCGCTCCTATAACTCCCGGCCCAGAGTATGCTTTATCTTACGGCGAAAACCAATGACAAACCCTTTCTCATCGAAATTCCAAATGTTTCCCGGCCAATTTGGGCACTCTTAGCATCGCTATTGACAAATATAGCTGAGACCGTAAAAAAAAAAAAAGAAGTTTAAAGAATGGTACCTGTTTAAAATACTCTTAAAATGATCTGAACTATCGGCTTTGACACGTTCATGGTCGACGGACCAAAGGCACCGGGTAAGGAGTCGGTCATAACGCCCGCGGATAATAAACCAGCTTATCCAATTCTTGCCAACGTCATGTTTCACAATCTTGCGAATGAGGTTTTTGATAATAACAAAAGGTAGGTCTGCTCCGAGTGAAACTGCTTTGTAGACACCGCTTCGGACCGACACATAAGAGTCATGCGGTTAGGTAATTCATATTTTGTTGCCATGGCATGAAAATTTGGCTTTTCTTGTTTATTAAATCCGCGAGAGCGCCTGAACTACCTTTTCGTTGGGCTTTTTGATCGAGTTGAAAAGGGCGAGTACGGGTTTTGGAATACTTTTTCATGCGGTGTGAATGGTGGATTACGTTAACGTAATTGGACACCGAGATGGCCAGTCCGAATCATGGAAGTTATTAGATTGTATGTTTATTTAGATAGAACTCTATACTAAACATGTGCAAAATTAGAAAGATAATGTAAAATAGGTGCTGAGGGTTTTGGTCGGGACATCAAGCTCGAAAATTCAGGCAACAACACACCACCAGAAAGTAATTTACGTGTTGCAAATTCAGTACGTTTTTCTAGGTATCCGTTGTTCGGAGTGGTATCATAGCGTGACATAAACAAAGGAAACCGACCGTGTTGCTACACGCCAAAAAAATCAATGGTCTAACCACAATATGGTGAAGTTCTTTACCCTTCCCTTGATACCCACATACGAGATTAAGTTAGTTATTTTGTTCTGACGGGAGCTAACTTGTTTCGGATATGGAACCGAGCCCCGTGCCGTAGATAGATCGGTTCGTCCTGGCGAATATACGTGAGTTCCTTTTTTTCATGGGGTGAATTTCTCTACCTTGCGTGATGGATTCTCAAATTCTGAACGCTTTATCTTGTTAGCTGATTAATTTGTTTCAATTTAAAGCAGTCTGATATTTGATATCACTTCGCGAGGCGGAGAAAATTAAACATTGACAATGGCGACTTTCTCCCGGAAATGGTAACATATGTGTAGCGACACTTGAACGTCAAAAATTTAATTGAGCCGATATGTGTAGATGCAAGGTATGCTTAATAAGTTGATTCCGAATATGTTGGAGCCTGAGGCTCTAGTTGAGCTCGGCTCATGTGGGTTCCCGCACGTATGTACATTAGATAGCAGAACCTTCCATAGAGGGAAATCAAGTCTCATGAAGCTTCTTCAAGCCTCTCATTAGAATATTATTGCTATAAATAGACAGCAAACAGCACTGGTATTGCTGGCGGCCAACTGGATGAATCCCCATCCACCACCCACTGCCCAGAGAAATCAATCTTTCGGGTTAGGTGTAACGGCCCAATCCTGAAGCATAGGTATTGTATTGAAGATACTAGCTATAAGGGCGGTCTATACTAGAATCCAAAGGTAAGGAAGAGAAAGAAAAGAGAATAAAGGGTAAATAAACAACGTGTAGGTCATGTGACTCCCACCGGCAGATACTTACTTATATACATGAATTAGGGCGACAAAAAGAAGCGAATTAAGAGGCTACGCTTAACGACGGGAGTGTGGTTAGTCATCAATGTGGGAGTGATTGACCATGCCTATTTTTTACTTATGGAATATATCTATTTCGTGATTTTCTCCTGGCTTTCCTCCCTCTGGCAGCAACCTTTGCCTCACCGCCTAGTTCCTCCACGTGATCCCCTATCAAAACGTGAAAATGCCAAGACAGAAGAGGTCTGCTGATACAAATGCGGATGACACACCATCCAAGCTACGCAAACAGTAGGTTGTTTTTTTTTTTCATATATAGTTATTGATGACTAACAACTAACAGAGATGACCCTAGATTGAGGATGAGGTGCCGACGATACACCATCACCTATTCACAAGTCGGCGAGGAATTCCAGAAAGAGGGACTACTCATGCATATCGCATCGATGAACAAAGGTGGTGAATTTAAATATATCGTAACCGCACTTGAAAAGCACCACCAGACGGAGGGTTACCATGTGCACGCTTATGTCGACTTTGGGAAGGTTCACGTGATAAACTCTACTTTCAAGTTTGACTGGTGTGGTAGACACCCAAATATCCAAGCAGTGAGAACAACACCGTGGAGGGCATACAAATATGTCATCAAGGATGGTGGGATATTGGAGGAATCAGGAACACCTCCCGATGAGCCCGAGAACAAGTCAAAAGACGACCTATGGCATAAACATCTATGCCATGCAACGGAAAAGGAGGAGTTCTTGGAGATGTACTTGGAGTACTCCCCACATGAGATGATCACGAGGTTTAATTGCATCCAGGACTTTGCCAACTGGAGGTACCAAGAGAGGCATGAAGAGGGAAGCCTTGAACCGGAGTAGCGGACATTTCATCTCGTCGCTAGGTCACGTGGTTACTGGGACATGTGACTCTGGTAGCGTCCCTATTTAACTGAAAGGCTGCGGTGTGAATACCATGTAAGGTATTACTATGTGATGTATGGTGATATCTTGCATTTGTTACTCGCATAGATTATACAAAGTGCTTTATTCTTCAATTGTACCTCCATATTATCTTCTTATTATCAAAGACTAGTATTTAGACAATGCCTCCTGTTAGGGAGCAAGCCCGTCACCTCAAAGCCGCTAGCCAGGGGCTTGCTGCACAACAGGCCCAAATCCCTGCTTCACCTCCAAAGAGTGCTACCGTTACCGATACAATTCACGATGTGTATTAGGACGGTTTAGAGACGACAGATGAAGAGGACGTAGGGGTAATGGATGAGGATGAAGCGCCTCGAGGCGGATTCGAGCTCTTGCTACGCAATACCCATCAGAGCGCAACGAGAGAGTTCAGGTACCAATAGGGTAAGGAGCCAGGTGAACGGCATGAGCGCCGTTAAAGAGCAGAGGAGCGCGAGCTCAAAAGTAGCTGCCGCACAACACAGTCAGCCTTCTGGTCCGGACAACCTATATATGTATCATACTTGGTTCGGCTTTTGGCCACCATATTTTACCCGCTTTTACTTTTTGCAATCATTAATAACCAAGAAGTCTTTCTTTATAAAATCGGCATCCCATACTTTTGATATAGGCGAAACAGGACCACTTTGCTGTGTTGGATTGTGGGTAGTGAGCATTGTAGAAATAGTATCAGAGCTCGACCGGCCCTTTTTTCAATAGGAAATTAGCGCGAAACGCTAATGGGTGCCTAAAGTCTCGGCCCGAAACCACAGCCAGGGGTACCGAGCCCACTAAAGCAAGATATAATAATTGAACATGTCATCTAAAAGACACGATGGTATTCCCCTATATCTAATATGATACGTTACCGCATTTTCCCAGACTAAGTTAATAATAGTATTAATAAATGTGTGAGGGGGTTGATACGGATGATGGCATTCAGCCTTACCCGCAATCAGCTAATCGCGGGGGGTTATATACCTTCAGCGTACTTATGATTATTATAGGTATGTTACCCTATGTAGTAGAATGGTGATAAATAGGCACTAGGCGCTGAAGATCACTTATTCTACAGAGCATCACATTAATGCGTTAGGTACATATCTACGACTCAAGTAACATTTAACCTGAATGCATGCATGTACTAATATACCTGAACCATTCAGCTGAAATGTTCAGAAACAGCCATGTACTGATCAATATATAATTCACGAAAAGCTCTCTAAATAATACATGAGATCGCCTTGTCAGTGCTGTGGCTGCCATGAACTGAGTCAGGGGCGGCGGTTTCATTCATGTTCATACACGGTCTCTGTCTTTGTACTGTACGGATCGAATCGATAGAGATATAAGATAGGAAACTACATACACCAATGGCTATATCGCACATCCTCATTATAGGTGGCGGCATGTGCGGCCTGGCCTCAGCAATCTCCATAGCTAAGGCCTTCCCGGCGTCATCGTCGTCGTCAAATTTATTGCTACGGATCACGGTTTTTGAGCTACGCAACAGCCCCAGTACGATAGGCGGCGCCGTAAACCTCACTCCGACGGCGCTCCGCTGCCTCGATATTCTGGGCGTGCTGGATGTCTTGAAACAGAGGAAGGTGGGTTGCGAAGTGAGCGGGATCGAACTGTACTCCCTCCACACGGCGTCGAAGCTCGGATACGTCGACTTTTGTGGCCCAGACGGCACTGGATTTGGCGGGTACCGTGGAATGCGTATTACGAGATCTGACCTCCTGCAGGCACTCCTGGCTGTCGTGGACAAGCTTGATAACACGAAAGTGCAGATTCTATATGGGAAGAAAGTCATCGAGTTACGCGAGACCCCCGAGATGGTTGAGGTTTCGTTTGAGGATGGGTCTATCGCTAGCGGCGACTTAGTCCTCGGATGTGATGGCATACACTCTAACACGCGGATGAAGTTCGTCGAGCCGAGTCGAAACCCAACGTATTCAGGCATCGCGGCCGCGTACGGCTTCGCGAAAACACCGGAGGACGAGGTTCCATTTTTCAGTGCCGAGACTGGAATCGCGACGTCTCGGTACGGGACGCTGCTAGCCTCCTTTGCGGATGACGACCGTCATCGCATCTACCTCGTCGCGTTGATGCAGACGAAAGCGCAGGATTCTAAGGAGGGATGGCGAGCACTGGGGGAAGACCAGGAAGCCGTCCAGGCGGAGATCATTCGCCGGACCAATTATCCAGCGCTGCCCCGCATCCAGGGGATGGTGCGGAGCGTTCCAGAGTGGACTCTGTTTCCGATATATGTTCTGCCTCTCTATGGGAAATGGTGGACGGAGCGTGTAATGCTTTTGGGAGATGCGGCACATGCGGTACGTACTACTTTCCCCCTTCCCTTCCGTACGTAATATTGTAATATACCTTACATAAACCCTGTGCCACACAGCCATGGATTTATGCCATATCGAATCTCAATTAACCCGCCTGAAATATAGATGCCACCGAGAGGCGAAAGTATCGGCTATGCTCTCGAAGACGCGATCGTGTTCTCGACAGTACTCTCCCATTTCGGTTTATCCACAGCTCCCGCAACCATCTTCGCCTTCTACGAGAAAGCTAGACGAAAAGACATCGAAGACGCGTACCGCGATGCCGCCGCAAGCTGGCAGGTAAGGAGGGACAATGGCTACATCATGACCAAGATCATTGAGTGGCTCACACCGTTGTATATCTGGTGGACGCGCAAGCCGATGGAAAGGCGCTTCCTGATGGATCCGAGAGATATCGCATTTCCTAGTGACTTACCGGGTACCTAGGATGCAAGAATGGAAGCTGATCGAATATTGAATTATTTGGTAATGAGTGGAAGCATGAGCAGTTAGTTTAATTTGAACCTAGGCGAAAAGAAGACCGGTTGGTTCCCTTGTGTGTAAGTAGCTCTATGATATAATGGTATATAGTTCGTAATAATAAGACTCTTTCTTCCCGCGTATGTACATACATGTACATCAAGGGCCTAGCTTGGAAACCGATTTCATCATGATAGGTACTGTTGAACTAATCACACCAACTTTTGAAAACATCATCGACTAAAATGCCGATTGGCCAGATGTTGCCGTATGACTTTGTTAACTTATGTACAGGCGAGAGAGAGAACTGTTAAACCAGTACTTTCAACCACGCCGAAAATAAGTCAAATCCTCAATAACTTCGATACCAAAAAGGGCACTACCGAAGAACAAGTACAAGAAGTGGCTTAGCACAAGGCCATGCAGAAGTGAAGTCAAAGTTGCTCTGCTAATGAGGCTGCTGCTACAAAAAAGGTGAATAGAATAACCGTAGAGCTTATTGGACGAGACGACGCATCGAGTCAAAATGCAATTAATAGGAGACCTCAAAACAATGAAGATATAGGACTAACTAGTCCGGTAACAAAAAGGATATAAAGAGCTCATGGTCACCCAAAACGCCGGTCTATCTATTGATACAGGCCTATCATGTTCTATTCCTCATCTTGCGTCATTTGCCCCTACGTTGATTGGGGAAACACCACCTTTCTATGGTTCATTAGTCTAGATCGATTCAGTTAAGACAGTCAAGGAGATAAAGGGTCGGGAGCAAATTATGTAGAGTCGGCTGGAAATGTTAGAGGTATGATGAAATCGAGAGCCTTAGAGATTTGCGGCGTTTTTGTCCACAATGATTCTGAAGGTGCGTAGTGATAGAAATCGCATCTTCATCGTGACGAAGAGCTGATGTCGTGTCTAGCACGGTGAAGACAAACAAGTGTCCACGCCTTAGTTAATTTATTCCCGAGAAACATCCCGGCCAAACACCTTGGCCTTGACCCAGTCAAGGGCAACGAGAACGCGGTTACGAGCTATCACACATATTCTGTCAGAATCCAGTGCAATGGAGATCGTTTCTGGTGTGTCTCCAGGAAGGGGATACTTACTGCTGAAGCACATGCTCAAGTAAGCACTGCGCCAGAAGAGATAGGTCATCGTTCCCCCGCTAGCAATATTCCCGCTCACCCAACTAATATCCGCAACGGCCCGTTCCTTCCCGATATACGCCAAACTTCCCTGATGGGAGTACTGGAAGGGCCCAATCTGTTTCACCCTCCGCAGCTGCTTCTGTCGTTCTCTGATCTCGTCAAATATCTTATTTCGCTCCTCTTCGCTCTTAGATCCTGCCTGAGCAATAGACAGCTCCTTGAGTTCCTTCTCAATCGCTTCTGTTCTGGCCATGGTGTTGAATAGACGAGCCAGGAAGGCGCCTTCCTGGTTGGCAACTTGTGCAGTCGGAGCATAATTGGTGATTGCGCAGTCACCCACTGCCCAGATATTCTCAGTTCCGTTCACCACTAGGTACTCGTTGACTGCTAGGCCACGGCGAGAGGTTTTCTGAGCAGGAATTTGGTTCATTAAGTCTCGGACGACATTTCGCACCGCATTGCCAGTAGCCCAGACAAGAAGACCATAGGGAATTGTTTCGGTCTCTTTGGAGCCATCTGGCTTAGTGACCTCCGCTGCAATGTACTTATCAGTGACCTTCTTAACCATTGTTTTGGTTTGGATAGTGATCTTTTCCTCCTTGAATGTAGACTCCGTATAGTCAATCAGCTGTTTGGAAAACATCGGAAGAACCTGTGGGATATTAGAAATCGCCTCCAGTCGCCACTGCATCGAACTTACGTTGGGTAAAGCCTCTACAAGGGTCACATGGAAATGGTCCTTTATTTCTGGGATCCATTTCTTCAGGTCCTCCTCGAAAAAGTCCTGTAGTTCACCTGCAAATTCAACGCCGGTCGGACCACCACCGACGACAACCATATGCAGCAGGCGCTTGATTTCATCCTCAGTCTGATCTTTGAAGAGAGCTGTCTCAACACAGTCCATAATGCGCTTCCGAATCTTCTGAGCGTCACCAACTTCCTTTAAAAAGCAAGAATGCTCCTTCACGCCAGAAATCCCTAGACAAAGTGTATTGTCAATTCCAGCGATCTTGCTATTGCTAAGGATCGACCTACCGAACGTAGCGTTTTCGGCTCCCACACCGACCACAAGCATATCAAACGGAACCACCGTGTCGGAAACTTCACCCTTAATCTCAGAATCATCGCTAATATAGACAAGGCGCTTTTCGTAATCAATCTTAGTGGCCTCTGCTTCATAGTACTTTACCGTGGCCTTCTTCTGTCGGAGAATGTTACGAATAGGTTCCATTACCGAACGATGCTCGATCAAACCCGTCGTGCAAGATGGCAGTAGAGGGGTAAAGAGAAAGAAATTCCGCGGCGAAATCACGACCACATTGTAGTTCTCCGTGTCCAGTTTCTTTAATAATGAAATGGAGCCCCACCCGGTTCCTACGACCACGGCAATGTTAGGGTAACTCGCAGTGCGATCCTCATTATAGCATACCTAGGATTACTAGAGTTTTCTTGTCGGGGTCGGGTTCGATCTGTTCCACTGGATGGCCCAAAGTATAGATGTTATAGTATAGGGTTCCTACTAGACCCACGCCAGTGAGCAAAGTCAAGCGAGACACCCATCGAAAGAACCGAAACCGTTTCTTGGGCGCTGGAGGACTCGCAGAATCTGCGTATGATCTGCGAGTAGCACGGTGGGTTGGATATCTCGACTCGTTGGCTCTCCATGGCAGCGCACCCTGGAGGAGACGACCATGCGATTGTGACCGTGATGTGAACGTCGCCTGATAAAGGGACGTGCGTAGCGTGGTTGGAGCCGCAACGCGAGCGCGAACCAAAGATCTTGTCGCCATCATGAATCTTGAAGATTAAGCCGAATTGGTCAAGGGGACACCTGTGGTAAAGAGGGACGGGGGAGTACGGGGAGCAAAAAGGAAACTGCGAAGGAAAGATAGCTGTCGATAATAATGCTTTCTGCTGGTTACAATTGTCTCATGGCGAAATAGGATGATCTTGAGCTTCACACAAAGGGAAAAAGGTAAGTGGCATCGAAGGCCAAATGAGGCAGATTGGCAGTTCTGTTTTTAGTGTGCCGGTGTGCTGGTGATTTCTTGTCCTTTTTTTACCCTTTCTTTTTTAAGTTAGCCTTGTATCAACTTAGCTATTCATATTATCTTTACATTCCGTGCGTACGGCCTCCCTACCCTAATTGGGGAATAGCTTCCGGGCCATGACATGTGACATGCGACCATCATATAATGTCTCTGGTACACGGGAAGAGCCGCAAACAGAGGAACTTCTCAGAGCTCTGAAATACCTAGTACTCGACCGTCTAGCAACCAGCAGCTTGAGTAGTAACGTATGACCACCACAATGGCATGAATCATTCGATTGAAAAACCGGACGCTACGGAGAAACTCCTTAGAACTCTGCGCGACTGTCTAAATTTATGAATATGAGCTATCCAAATCTTGCATGGTCTATGGCACAGATCGAGATAGCATTGTAAGGCATCGGAAAGCTCGACGAATTAACAGGAGAGCCGGATGGCGGGGGAACTTCTCAGAATCTACGCGGCTGGTGGGTACGGTCTATAGAAAGAGGAATTAGCTACCTATCTCGTTAATAAAGTGCGGGCAGCCCTAGCAGTGTATCCGCGTATAAGCATCTTCTGAGTCCTAGTCCAACAATAATCAGGCAAAATTGGCCTCGAGGACTTTGTTTATAGAGCCATGCAAGTACCAGGGTATGCTTGATACTGGAGAGGCCCGAGAGACACCTGCTCTTCTCTGCTTCCAATTGTATAGCCGGCACCAGGTGTTTACATCAAGGGCAGAATGATTTGACTAGATTTTCGTTTGCTACCGACCATTATAAGATACCCTAGTGAAAAGTATATAGGAAAAGCACATAGAGAAGGAGATGCTAAGACATGACGTGAATACCATGGTAGGGTAAGCAGAGAATGAATGTAGGGTGCCATATAGAACTGACTAAATCACGGTTCAATCCGTCCTGTCATATGTTCTGGGACACCGGGCACCCTGCCATCACTGACACGGCGTTTTCTGCCGCGGTTGCTCTTGCCTCTGTTCCTGGCCACTTCCTTGCTTTTCTGGATATTGGCAATGTCTTTCCATTGATCTGCCGATATTTCCTCCAGTTCTGGCGATTCCTCGGCCTGCATCTCTGCTGTTGTCTGAGCAATAAGCTCTTCTAATGATGGAAGTTCTGGCGGATCTGGGGATAGAGCTCGCTTGCAACCCTGCACTTTTCCAGTGCCCTTGCGCTTGACACCTTGCTTACGCCATGTAATAGAGCTAGCCTGTAAACTGGTATGCTTAGCAATTTCAAAGCGTGAAGGATCTCGTGGCGGTGGGCCGTTTTTGCGTTTGTTTGCTGCGCCTTTCGGCCGACCTTTGCCTTTAACGACCGCCGGCTCTAAGATATTCCATTGCTCTTCACGCGTCTCCTCGTCTTCATCTTCCCACACAATGTGCCAATAGCGATGAAAATCTCCTATGCTTAATGAATGCCGAGAATCGTGTCGTTGCTTATAATATGGACGCATGGGATTACCCATTGTAGCTTCGGTAACACATGTACGGCTGTCTGGAATTAATGGCTTTGTGTGATTTCGTGGACTAATTGGAAGATACTTCTCATATATTGCATGCACTTTCAGCAATGCATGAGGAGAGATCTTGGTGAGGACGTCGCAATATAATGGAGTAAGCAATTTTATCGGCCGCTGAATTCGGGCATCCTCAAGTTGGTCTTTCAGCCTATAATGCTGGGCGCTAACCGTCTGTTCAAACGACCACAAAAGGTCATTTTTAGAGAGCATTTGTAGGTCGCGCTTGAGGACCCAATGAGCTCCTTCGGCACGTGATGTCGTCGAGTTTCCAAAATGAAGGACATGGTCAGTATAGCAATGGAGGAAATGACAAGTTGCGTTATAGCACAGCCATTCCTCCTGAATATACTCGACAACTGGGCGATAAACCTGTCCATACTTGTTTTTAAACTCGTCCCATGCAGTGTCTTTCAGGAGCATGGTAGGAGCATTGACAATCTTTGTCTAGCTAGATTTAATACTCTTTATTAGCGGAAATAAAATTAAAATGTGTATGATTAAGAGTTCTTACTCTTCAAGCATTGACTTCCAGTAGTTTTCAATTGCCTCATTGAATTTTTCATCACCCTCAATGTTGACAAACTCCGATCGTATAAGTGGTTTTGCTTGAGCAAGAATCCTCTTATTAATATGCCATGTACATATTAACGTATTAGCTAACGGAAACACAGTTTTGACTGCATTGATCAAGGCGTCATCTTTGTCTGTCAAAACTGTGCGTAGTTGGGGAAATTGGAAGTGCTCATACGACGTCTTGAGATGGCCCAAGATGAATTCATATGTCTCTTGCTGTTCATTAGAGACGAAAGCGGATCCGACGTAAAACATGGAGTTCATCGCGTTGCAGCCGACAATGTCAAGGAGCGGCATCTTATAACGGTTCGTCTTCTAGGTACAGTCCATAAAAAGGACCCAAGGATTTCGGATCCACGTTCTAAAGCACATGCGATTGAGTGCCAGAAGCGCTGTAACCCTATTATCGTCATCAGTCTAGACAATTTCCACACATGCTCTTTAGGGATTGCTTCGATTAGAGCCTGGATTGGCGTTCTACCCTCCAGGAACTCAAGGTGCAGCCGCTGCTTCAGGTTGTAAATGTCGCGTGGCTGAACTGCAAGAAGTGGATATTCTTGGCGTAGCATCTCGATGATTGTGCGGGGAGGTATGCCACGAGCAAGCGTATCGATAACTACCTCCTTGTGTTTCTTCATGTCGATCCGCCACCACCGCCAGTGCATCGATCGAGAATTTGATGGCTTATGATTGTGAGCAGGATTTCGGACTCGGAGATGCCATGAATCTGTTGTCTTTGACCAGCTGAGGACACAGCTAAATAGACAGTCAATTGCGCGAGTATTTCCATCCCTAGTACCTATATTGAGTGTATTAATAAGACAGTTAAAATCGGCGGCTAAATTCATAAAATTGACTGACCGGAATTGGGGCGATCATTCCGCCCCCTATACTTTCCTCCTCGACCACAGCGATAATATACTTGCCGAATAAATTCCTTATCATCCTTTGCTGTATTGCTCTGTGCGATGGTGAGAGAATAGCCATTGTCCCTGACAAATTCCTGGAGATAAAAATTCCACTCGTCTAAGTCAGTGAGCGGTCGGTTGGGACCCGGAGCTGGAATCCTCAGATTGAGGGCTGGTTGAGATGTAGAAGCCATATTGAGTAACAGAAGGCCACAGGTAACGAATAGCAATAGCTCAATTGTAAGATACTGAATGAGTATTGCATATATGTTTTGTTGAGCTGAAGGGCATGACCAGGGTGGGTCCGCAAGATTAAGCGAGAGAACCTGAGCGAGAAGTAGCCTGTAGTAGATTGTAGATTTCGATTGTGCATCCTTCACGGAAATGGAGAGTAGAGTGCCTACTTCATATTCCCGCTTAATACCTGGTCGGCTTTTGCCTACTGTCCGCCGATCATATCAGCAGGTAATGAAAAGAGAATTGATCACAGAAAGTAAGTAACAGACTATCTTATACATCATTCTTAGGGACCCGGTTTAGAGACTATAGATTATATATAATCTTAGCGAGAACCTAAGAAACCGCAGCTACGGTGAGATATCAGAGTACTCAGGAGTGGATTAGTGTCTCTATTACGGTACGAGGCCGCACGCCGGCTATCAGGTTCTCTAGGGAGGTGAAAGCTGGATTATGACAATCATGATGTTATAAGGGTCCTCCATATTCCAGTCTCAGCGCTGTGACTATTCATCCTTGTTAACCAATGAATACCCGATATCCGAGAAACATCGTAATTGATAGGTTCGATAGAAAAACGTTCTAAGTATCATACTGATTCGATATCCAGGTGTTCTGTGTTCTCATTCCGTCACTAGTTTATTACCATGTGATGCCCCTGCATGTAGTAATGTAGTATCTTGCGATCGGGGAATGGTAACGATTTTGGATGCGAGGTGCTTGTATTATGTATACCTCAGCTCAGTCTGACATCAGTCCAGAAGGAATTGGGAGCTTGCAAAAAATTAAACGTAGAAGGCCAGAGAGTTGTAAGCGGCTGGAAGTCTAGGGGCCTTAAGTTCGCAGAAGGCCAGGAGCTCGTATACCAGCTCAGGAGATTAGGAGTTCACAGAAGGATGGGAGCTCGCAGGAGGCTAGGGACTTAGGAGACCGGACGTTTGCAGGACTGGGACTCGCATGCCAGGTCGGAGAAGGCCCGGAGTGCAAGGTGTTCACGGGAAGTTAGAGCTTGAAGTAGCAGAGGGCAGCTAATAGTTATAGGAACTTACATGCCAGCTCAGAGAAGGTTTGGAAACTCATGAAGTCGCATGTCACATGTCATGGCTGGGAAGCTATTCCCAATTAGGGTAGGAGGCTGTATACACTGAATTTTGGGCTGTTTATAAAGTCCTTAGTAGTCAATGTTGGGTCCTTTCCTATTTAGGTAAAATACCCAGTTGCCTCATGTGCCTAAAAGCTGCCTTTTTTCAAACGCCATAGGCTCCTCCGGCAGTAGGAATTTCAACTATTTGAGAACATTATGTTTAATGATGATCAATGCTCTACTTAGTGTTTATAGCTCTACGATCTAGTGTGGTGTGGTTGAGGCAATGAATTTTGAAAGTGGTACCTTTTTCTCGTGGTATGTGGCCAGGGAATGGAGTTCCGCCACGGAATGTATGCTTTCTGTCATTCGAAGTGCCATACGCCACCATTTGCCGATACAACTCCATTAAGTGACTATAGTTGTCTAAGATCGTTGAGTTTTTAACATTGGCCAACGCCGTAGAAGGGTACCGCTTCGGCTTCATCGTCTCATCCGAGTTGAACTCGACCGCGTAGTGGCTTGTTCCCAATCGAACGAGGTTCTAAGCTCATACCCGCTATCCACCATGAAGCCCTACGGGGCACTCAAGCTTCAAAAAATGGTGTATTCGGCCCCATATTGCGAAAATCAAAAGTGGTGCGGCTTACACCCTCTAGTAATGTACGATGTGGCTTATTGCAAAAACTTTGCTACCAACCTAGTGCCCTTTCGCCAGCTTCGAATGCAGGGATACTGGTGGGATACATGTCCGCACTATGATTGCTTACGCCGTGGCGATGACTCTATAGTCGCCAATCTACGTGAGATTCACGGTCAATTTGAGCTGGAATATATTCCTGACGACCATCCCTATACGCAAATGGCCTTTTATATTCGAAGACACAAGTTCAACTCGTGGACCCACCGCAAGCCTGTCACTGGCGATGCGATGAAGTGGCATCTTCGTCTAGGCCACCCAGGTCCACAAGCCCTAGAGCACCTCGTCAATGCATCAAAAGGTGTATAAATTAAGGGATTAACAACGGTGGAATGTGACGCCTGCGCAACCTCCAAGGCGAAACGCTGAATTCGGTGAAAGCCTCGAAATATCAAGGAAGTGCCTGGAGCTCAGCTTGCCTTAGACTTTCATGATTACGAAGGGGGATACGCGGATATATTATTATTATTATTATTTAATCAAGAATTAATGTCTGTATCCAGCCTTTCGGCTATGACAGACAACCTGCCCATGGGCCTGTCTCTCCATCTCAGCGACAACCTTCCCTGACCATTCAAAATTCATTTTCCTCGCCCCAATCCGC